>NW_026472395.1:0-11106 GCF_026875155.1 Cherax quadricarinatus
TGAGGGTTAAACCGTAGGGGGGAGTGGGGCCCCTTGGAATAGAGCCAAATCAATCTGATCCAAGGAAAGGGGGGAAAATTCCAGTTCCTTGACTGAAACGCCCTCCCCTGCACCATTGTGGAAAAAACTGATATATAAACTCCACAGTAGAGAAGAATCCCAATTATAAAAAATAAAACATACATCAATTAACATCTATTTTTAAAACAAAAGGGAAAAAAATCATACAAACAAGTGCCACACTATAATTGAGTTAACGGTAGTTGGTATGATACAAGGTTTAACGGGAGGCCCTCATATAAAACAGAGGAGCTTTTAAAACAAACCATGCACATAACTAAAACTGTATTCAACACAATGTTCTCAAACACCTGACCATATACAGCAGCAGCAGGCAAACACCGCCTCCTACAGTGAACAAAACCAAATAGCTTCCTAAACACACGAGGCAATAGCAAGTTTAACTATGTGTCTGACATACGTGACCCATTCACAAGTACGCCACCACCTGCATTTTAACCCCATATTATATACCACCTGCATATTAACCCATATTATATACCACCTGCACATTAACCCATATTATATACCACCTGCATATTAACCCATTTTGTATTATTTATTTGGGGGGGAGCGCAAAAACCCATAGGGCTCATACAGGGCTGAAAAATTTATCCAAGGAGGGGAAAATTTAAGCCCAATTCCTTGGATAAAGGGGTCCCCTTACCGCATCAAGGAACCTATCTTGGTGGGATATTTGCCCAAATTAAGTTAACAAAAGCGTTCTACCGAAATAAATGCACAACTTCAAAATCCGTTCAGCGACATAAGCCCACAACTAGGTAAGATCCTGGAAAGCCATGAATAGAGAATGCACTACATTTTAAGCAATTTTATGTCACCACAAAAAAGGCAATTTTGTCTCTTAACCATAGACAAGTTCATGACGGCAGCAGTTTTTGCAGATACACTTTACCCCAACCCCCAGAGCAGAAACAGCGAATCTACAGTCAAAAGTCCCAAATACAGTTTATTTTCTTCTGAAGGTGACGTTCTAAGATGTCTTTATTCTTTATTTTTACTTATGGGAAGCACGTGAGTGCCGTAGTGTATTAAGTAACGATACAAAACATAAAACCACCTGAAGGAACGCATTAATGATGCGTGCGCAAGCATGTAGGGCCCTATCGTACTAAAGGGAAATTTAACCAACATAGCTTTCTAACCCAACAACGCCGCCAACCCAAATAATGTGCCGCATTCAGTCCCAGACACTGTCACACTGGCGTGAGACAACCAAGCCACCCCCCTTTAATCCACCAACAGAGCCTACAAATATATACACTAGGGACGATCCCTAAACATCAAAAAAGCTTAAAGAAATCAAATCATCTATGTAAAACATGCACTCCTCGCTAACCATTAAAAATTTTATTCGCCCAAGTAAAACAAGACATCAGTTTGAATACCTCAGAACAACACTTCGCAAAGACACGCTCGTTGGTGCATAGCAAGATTCACATTGCGAATTTCCCTTCAAACGCTTCAGCAATTAACAAATCACATAATTCCTCATAACCGGCTCAGCAATTGCACATCCTTCAGGTCCCCCTTACCCACCAGACACCTAAGTCCATACAATTGTGGTTATTATTATTACATCCGTCACGAAAATCCTCGAGACGGGCCTGTCAATGATGCTTATAAATAAATGTTGCCAACACTGTGGATGGGCACGGCAAAGTGCAGCCTCTGGTGTGCGATATTATAAGCTGGTGTCTACTGACGCAGATAAAATCTGGAAAAACGGTGCTGACTTGCAATGGTGTTGGACTTAGTTGTCTGTGTACTTCATACCACCTTTGATTACTAGATGATAAGACACAAAGCAGTAACTGGAAACATTCAAACTACGCTTCCCCTATTTTGAAGGTTTAGAAAGTTAAATATTTCCCCATGAACATATAAATGAAAAAACCAAAGTTAACATTGGGTGAGCAATATTATTATTACGGTGTTTTACAAACCATACGATTTAGCGCTTATATTTAATATAATGGTAATATTACATTTAAAGCAATAATCTCAAGAGGTCATAGAAAGCAGGGGAGAAAGAAAGATAATCTTTATTTGATCCAATGGAGTGTAGCTCAAATTTCCCTTGGATCGGGAAAGCCCTCCACTGAGACATTATGATTACGAGAAAATGATCCAGCATTCTGTAGGAATTTTCTAGGTTAAGTCACAACACATCATTTTTTATATCTTATTATCCCGTCGAAGGGCGGGGGGGGGGGGGAAGAGAGTTCTTGATCCAATGATTTGGGGTTATCTTGCCTTTCCTTGGATCAAGCCTCATTGCCTCCCATTCCCCAGTCGTTATATGACCCCTAAGAGTCTAGTGCTTCCCCATAAATTTATTAATAACTAGATGTATTTCGGTTGTTTGTGCGATCTGAGAATGGTATCCGGTATTCTATAACCCCAGCCCCCTCTACCTCAATGCCGCTCTTGGCATAGTACAGATGCGGCATAAGTTGATAATCCCTTTGGGAATATTAGCATTGCAGATTTGAAGGAATCAGAAGAGATATTCAAAAGTCGTCATATGGAAACTAAAAATTCAAATTATAGATGGTAAATTAGGACATACAAAACCCAAATCTAATTAAAATTTTTCCAAAGAGACGATTTTTTTTAAAACACCAAGCACATTAAGCTTGAAGCCATTCAGAGATTGCATTACTAAATTGTCTGCATTTAAAGGGTGAAGCTAATTTGATGCGATACTTAGAAATTATTATATGAAAAGGAGTTTTTTAAATTTTTTTGCAATTTTTTCCAAATAAGCAAATTGGGACCTACACAGGTCAAAATCAATCCAAACTTTCTTTACGTAAGACTGAGCAACTTTTAAAAAAGTAAGTTTTATTTAAGCTTAGTGTACATAACATACAAAATTTTAACAACGGTCTCGTGGGCACACACGTTATGGGCACATAGAAGAAACATTTTGGTATCAAATAAAGTCAAACGCTGACTTATTTCTGATCAGAAGAAACATTCTCCAATTATTTCACAGAAACCAATTTGATTAATAAAAGTGACACATATAACTTTCACAACTTAACATCAAGAGATTGTTTAACTTGAGGAAAAAACACATCAACTTAAAGTTTTAAAGTGGACCAGAAGAAGCATTTTCCAGTTACTGCACAGAATCTAACAAAATTTATGCCTACACAGCCTAAACTCATGGAACGACCATCCATTTTTATACGATGCATCAGCCACTAAAACTAGTGTCCCCTTACAATTGTTATATTTTTTTAAACGAGGAAGTCGTAAACCAGTTTGGGGCCATACAGCGCTCCTGTGGAAATGGAGGTATTCAAATTTTAATCCAAGCTAGTGGACGATAACTCCAGTTATCTTCCACTAGCTTATTAGCAAATTAAGCAATAATGTAAAAAAAAATACTATATCATTTTGAGATTAAAGCTGGCAAAATGGCATCTACAAACTCCATTAAATATAAAAAACCTTCTAAGTCGATCCACAAGTGTTGAAATTTTTGAAGCCGATTAGTTTCTCATTTACAATTTTTTAAAACCCCTTTAAAATGCTGAGGGGTCCAAAATAAATGTGCTCCCATTACCCAGGAAAAGAGCTGGGGCCGTTCTAGGAAAGGCTGGAGGGAGGGGGTAAAGAAGTTTTTTATAAGAGGGGGGATTGGACATCCAAAAAGGCGTATGCGAATGTGTTAGATAGGAGTGGAGGCAAGGTAACATTTATGAAGAGATTCATGGAAACCCCTTACCAGACTTGAGCCTGGAGGTAGAAGTATGGTGCCTGCACTCTGAGAGTGTGAGGATATTTTCAGTTTGGAGGGCTTCTGAGCGTAATGGCGGCGTAACTCTGTCAAAACGGTGACGGGAAAAAGTGTTTCTTTTTTCGGGTCACCGTACCTCGGGGGGAGACGGTCGGCGTGTTAAAAATAATCATATAAAAAAATTTATATCACAGTTTTTTAGGCTTTTTTCACTTCTGTTTAGCATCATTCTCCTACACTAGTGTCCATCAGCAGTGAGACATTACACTGATAGTGAGGTTTCCGAGATCTTGTTTCCTTGATGGCTACTGTCTTGGTGATAATGTTTTTATTGGTGATATCGGGTTCTAATTCACAAAATAATATACGTGTTGGAGCAAAACTAAGTTCAGATTTGAATTCAGCTTCCCAAAATTAGTTAGAAACACATGTTTTTAAACATAAACTGAAAACTTTGTTTCCAGTGTAATTACTGCAATTACTCGGTGGAACTCAGTCATTATTTTACATGGAGTAAAATAATTTATTTCTTCTCAAAAAAAATTATTTTGCGAGAAAAAAAAAGAATAAGAAAATATTTAGGTGGCATGGAGGAGTCTCCCGCCTGTCCCGTGTATTCATTGTTGGTCTAATAGCCGAACAGCCTTAAAAATCGAACTTTAAAAAAAAATTGTTTACAAATTGGGCTTTAAAATTTTTTTCATTGATAACGATGTAATTTTTTACGTACCAAACATAATTCAGAAAAAATCATATAATCAGAGATCAGTCTAAATTTATTTATATTTTCTTAAAATCAATGATATATATATTTTTCGTTATGTTCATATTGATTTCTATATTTATGGAAAAGATCATTCTGCTTATTCGGCAAAAGCACCCTTGGAGAATAGGCCAAACTCACCATTTCGGTTTATTCAGCACGACCTAAACAGATTTCTGGTGGCATTTTTAGGTTAAGTTATGTAACCTAATCTAACGTTTTTCTAATCAAACCCAACGTAGCCGTACCAAAAGTAACTAACCTAAACCCAATTTTCGTAATATCTTCCCACATAAAAGTGTCACGAGAATCCTTTCCGTATGTGCTAGGTTTGTGTACGGAAAGTGGTAAACAATATCTTCCACCCAGTACATGTCAGTAACTATAGTTGGACGTACATGGGGTGCAAACTTCACCAACTGGTATAAATGTAGCTGAAGGCAAGTGAATATAAAGCTCAACCTTGTTTCCGTGGTTGTATTGGTTTATCTGACGCGCAGGATACCTCAAGATGCTGTCACCTAGATAACACTCTCCAACATTTTAAACAGCTGGCTTTAAAAAATTTGCTGTAAAATTTTTTTTTATCACATAACCAGGATTATATCCTCTTAAACCCGTAGCTTCAAAGGGATAGTTTCCAATGTCCATTGCTTCTTCGGGTATGTAAGTTAAGAAAGTACAGCGCGGGACCTCATTAATCGTCCCCAATAAACATAATGTGATCCAGCACAGTGTTCCGACACTCCGTCCTACGTTAACCGCAGGGCATTTTAGGATTAAACTTATATTAGCAATGAGTACTTTTTTAATATATAAAATATAATATAATTTATTTATAATATATATATATATATACATTTTTATATATAATATATATTTATTAATATATAAAATTAAAAATAAAATACATTATTTTACACACGCGCACCACAGTTTATTTTAATCTATTGATGTATTAAATAATTCTTATGTTTTTTTTGCAGCGAAAGGAAATTAATGAGTATTTTAATCGAAGCCTAAATCTCAGTCAATTAACTCAAACAATCCCAAAAGTTGCTATTTCCCTTTAAATATAAAATCTTTTGATTACATGAAATCATCCATTGAATTTGTTTCATCATTTTTCAACAACAAATTCACTAAACAATGGGTTTTTACAAAAATGTACAAAATATAAAAGAAGTATGTTTCAAATAGCCCGTTTTCACTCAACAATATAATACATACCGGGGAGTAATTTTTACATGACAGTCCCCAACCCCCGGGATGCGAATTTCCCAAAAGTACCTAAAGTTATATTTAACGCTATTTGCATAAAAAAGATAAACTGAAAAACTTTTAGTAATTTTTTTACATTTCAGCTATTTTTTTACCATTTTAAAATGAATGGAAAACGATGGATTACTTGAATTATAAATCTAAACCCAATACCAACCCCGCACAAAAATTCTGGTAAGGCCGGTGAGATCTAAAAATTTTTTAACCTTCAAAAAATCAAATTTTTGTCTAGTTTCTTTGTGCTTCATTGATAATAAGCGTAAAATCTAAAAAAAAGAATTCGAACTTATATAAGAAACAAACTACAAATTCGTCCGTAAATGTCTTATACACCTTGAAAAATAAATATTAAAAACGTTCCTTTTTTCTTCTGGCCACAAATTTGTTTGGTCCCTTTAAAGGTAAGTTTTTTTTTTAAGTTACACTATATCAAAGGTTTTTAAATTTAACAGTGATTTTAAATTGGTGGGTGTATAAATTAAGGTTTTAAGCTGTGTGGTGTGTTTACACCCCCCCAGCGGGAAACCTGGGCAGCATCATGGGAAGCCGGGATTGCTCGTGTTGTGTTCTGCGGGTTTTTTGTTAGTGTTGTTGCTCGGGGATTTTTGTTAGTGTTTTGCTGCTGGATTTTGTTAGTGTTTTTTGCTGCTGGAGTTTTTTATGTTTTTTGCTGCGGATTTTTTTGTTTGTTGTTGGGGCTGGATGTTTGTTAGGTTGTTTTGCCTGGATGTTTGTTAGTGTTGTGTTGCTGCTGGATGTTTTTATGTTTTTGCGCTGGATTTTTGTTATTTTTGTTGCTCGGGATTTTTTTAGTGTTTTTGCTGCGGGAGTTGTTTTTTTGCTGCGGGTTTTTGTTAGGGTTTTTGTTCTCTGAATTTTTGTTAGTGTTTTTGCTGCTGGATGTTTTTTGTGTTTGTTGCTGCTGGATGTTTTTTAGTGTTGTCTTGCTGCGGGATGTTTGTTAGTTTTGGTTGCTGCTAGATTTTTTGTTAGTGTTTGTGTTGTTTGGGATGTTTGTTATTTTGTTCGCTGGATTTTTTGGTATGTTGTGTTGCTGCTGGATTTTTGTTAGTTTTGTGTTCTGCTGTTTTTTGTTAGTGTTGTGTTCTGCGGGATGTTTGTTATTTTGTGTTGCGCGGGTTTTGTTATGTTGTGTTGCTGCGGATGTTTGTTAGTGTTGTTGCTCGGGTTTGTTTTTTATGTTTGTTGCTGCTGGATGTTTTTATGTTGTTCTGCTGGATTTTTTAGTGTTTTGCTGCTGGATGTTTTTTATGTTGTTGCTGCTGGTTTTGTTAGTGTTGTTTGCTGCGGGAGTTTTTTTAGTGTTGTCTTGCTGCGGGATTTTGTTATGTTGTCTTGCTGCGGGTGTTTGTTATGTTGTTCTGCGGATGTTTGTTATTTTGTTTGCTGCTGGATTTTGTTAGTGTTACCTGGGGGTTCCTGGGGGTTTTTCCCGGGGAAAACCCCCCCCGGGGGCCCGTCCATGACCAGGCCTCCGATGGATCGGGCCGATCAACTGGGCTGTTATGCTGCCCACGCAGTCCGAGTACAGCCACAGCCCGGCTGCCCGGCATGACTTTGGGTACTGTCCACTCTCTTTTGAAGGCACCCAGGGGTTTTTTTGGCATTCCCCAAATGTTGATGGGAGGCTGTTGAACTTTTTTTGGGGCCCCGGCCTTATGGGGGTTTTCTTTTTGTGTACAATGGCCCCCCTCTTTTTATTGGCGGCCTTTTTGATCGCCTGCCCATTCTTTTATTTCGTAGGGAGGATTCTGTGTGAGATTTGGGACCTTCCTTCCAAGTTTTTTAAGTGTAGATTATTATATCCCTCTCCTCCTGCTTCCAACGAGTACAAGTCAAGTTTGTGTTGTGCTGGGTTTTTTTTAGGTTGTGTTCTGCTGGTGTTTGTTAGTGTTGTGTTGCTGCTGGATTTTGTTAGTGTTGTGTTTCTGCTGGGTTTTGTTAGTGTTGTGTTGCTGCTGGATGTTTGTTATGTTGTGTTGCGTGGGGTGTTTTCAGTGTTGTGTTGCTGCTGGATGTTTGTCAGTGTTTGTTCTGCTGGATTTTGTCATGTTTTTGTTGTCTGGATGTTTGTTAGTGTTGTGTTGCGCTGGGTTTTGTTTTGGTTGTTTCTGCTGGTGTTTTTTTTACTGTTTTTATTGCTGCGGATGTTTGTCAGTGTTTGTTTTCTGCTGGAAGTTTTTAGCGTTGTGTTTCTGCTGGTGTTTGTCATATTTTTTTTCTGCGGATGTTTGTCGTGTTGTTTCTGCTGGGTTTAGTGTTTGTTGCTGCTGGATGTTTATTAGTGTTTTGTTGCTGCTGGAGTTAGTGTTGGTTGCTGCTGGATGTTTGTTAGTGTTGTTTTGCTGTTGGATGTTTGTTAGTGTTGTATTAGTGCTAGGACGTGTGTCTGTGTTGTGTTACTGCTCCATGTGTTTGTGATACTGTATGGTGTCTGTTGTGTTACTGCTAAATATGTGTATGTTTGTTGTCATAGTATTGTGCTACTGGTGAGTGTGTGTTTGTTTTGCTACTGCTGAATGCGTTTGTTGTGCTACTGCTGAATGTGTTGTTTTACGGCTGAATGTTGTCTGTTGTGATATTTCTTGATCTGTGTTTAGTTTGCTACTTCTGGATGTCTGTTGTGTTACTGCTGGATGAGTGTCTCCTGTGTTACCAATATGTGTGTTGTATTACTTTAGAATATAAGTGCAGTATTACTGCTGGATGTAAATGATGTGTTACTGCTAGATGTATGTGCTGTGCTGCAACTAGATGTGTGTTATGCTACTACTGTATGTGTGGTAAATGAGTAGTAAAACTCCAGGCCAGCGGTAAGCCACTGGACCAGTTGGCTAAAGTGGCTTTGGGGTTGGCTTAGTCAGCTGGCCTAGTGGCTTACGCACTGGCCTGGAGTTTTTATGACTCACTTGCCGTAAGTTCGAGCTCCACCAGTACTGTGTTTGTTTACTATATGTGTTCGTGTTGTGTTACTTCTGGATTCGTGTCAGTGTATATATTATACATACAGAGAGAAATGTGTGTGTGTCCACAATTGTCAGATGTTTAAAAGCAATGGACAGCTTCTTCATAAGCTTCATGAAGTATAACCAGCGCACGCCTGTAATCACTGGTCATAAATCGGTCCAAACTTTTTCAGTTTGACAGTGTTGAATCATTCCTGTCCCAAGGTGAACCGTGCGAGTATTTTAGGAATTAAAATGATGCTGTATACACTGTTTGCTGTCTTATTAAATGTACTTTAATCCATATTTAGGGATTAAAATATTTCTGATGTTGATAGTGCAAAAATAAATTGCAGTGTAAATAGCCTTTAGCAATCTATAGACTTTAAACCCAGTCAGTTAACCCAGAACCTGGTCATTTAACCCAGAACCTGGTCATTATCATATAACATTTTACCCACACACTGATATCACAAAATATGCGTTATGTATATATATATATATAATATATATATATATATATATATATATATATATATATATATATATATATATGTGTATATATATATATATATATATATATATATATTATATATATATTATTATATATATTATATATATTGTGTGTGGTGTGTGTGTGTGTGTGGAAAATTGCATTTATCTGAATGTATCATTATGTACATAACAGTAAATGAACAAAGATAATTATTATTTATCAGGTTAGACAAGTAGGAATTTGGGACACCTAGGTCGCAAAAGAATGTCCCCCTTCGATACCTACCACTGTCTATCCACAAGTTGCTCTAGACCTATTAATTACAAATGAAATATGTATCACCAGGAATGCTGGTAATATATAAATTTGTGGACTGTATATTAAAAATAAATGATTATTGTGGAAAATACTGTATATATTTTCCGGAAATACGGTAATTTATAGGTAAATAGATGGCCTATATTGTATTTAATAAAAATTATGTTATGGAAAATGGGAAACTGAGCCTGCGCCTGCACAGAAGGGACTCGCCATTTTGTTTGAATTGGACACTAACGGTAGTGTATAATGGGAAGAATTTTTCGTGCTAGAGGTTAAATTGGGTTGACACCTCTCAAATAGGAGCCCAAATTGTTGGATGTGCATTCGTGCATAATTTGAGTATCAGGCGACAGGACAGGACAACTCCAGGAACCTCAGATAAGCTGTCTAATTTATGTTTAAATTTGGCCAGTAAATTTTTCATAAATGTGGGCAAAAGGGGGGGGGGTCCTGTACATGACACATTAATCTCCAGTCAAATTGGTGAGTGATATTAAGATATTTTCCTTCTGTTATGTAAATGTGTGTATATATAATCCTTTTTTAATTTTAATATACAGTCCACAAATTTATATATTTACCAGAATTCTGGTGTATGTATATTTCATTTATAGTTAATAGGTCCAGAGCAACTTGTGGATATGACAGTGGTAGGTATCGAAGGGGGACATTTTTTGCGACCTAGGTGTCCCAAATTCCTACTTGTCTAACTGATAAATAATAATTATATTTGTTCATTTACTGTTATGTACATAATGATACATTCAGATAAATGCAATTTTCCACAATTATATATATACACATATACATAACAGAAGGAGATATATCTTAAAATCACTCACCAATTTGACTGGAGATTAAGGTGTATCATGCTCAGAAACACCTCACTGTCTATACATGAAAATAACATGGCCAGAGTTACAAACATAACAGACTTATCTGAGGTTCCTGGAGTTGTCTTGTCCAGTCGCCTGATATCTCAAGTTATGCAGGAATGCACATCCAACAATTTTGCCTCATATTTTGAGAGGTGTCAGCCCAATTTTAACCTCTAGAACACGAAAAACTCTTCACATTTTTACTAACGTCTGTTACTCAATTCAAACCAAAATGGCGAGTCTCCTCTGTGCAGGCGCAGCTTCCCATTTCAATAACATAATTTTTATTAAATACAATATGACCATCTATTTACATATAACTACTGTATTTCTGGAAATATATACAGTATTTTCCACATATATATATTTATTTATAACGCTTCAGAGAGAACCTTGAGTTTTCCTGAAGCAAGTTTAGTCTTTCTCGAGATGAGGGTCCCCAAGAGTTTAGGGTGGTACCTCCCCATATTTATAATATATTATAAATTTTAATAAAATTTATTTTATATAAAAATATATTATAAAATATTATATATTATATTATATATTTTTTTATATATATAATATAT
>NW_026472396.1:0-12132 GCF_026875155.1 Cherax quadricarinatus
TAAGTGTAACAGAAAACGTCATTTTGATAGCTCTCTGTTACCCCAGTCAACGATGATAAGTGTCTCAAAGCCCTCGTAATCGCAAAGGCGAAAATCGGGACTGTTACTGATTATCGCACATCGTATTCCATTCATGCTAAATGTTAATTTTGTGGCCCGTCACCCCAGTTCCTTGAAATTTCAAAAATTATTAAAAAGGGGGATTCAGTGTTTGCCAAACTAATCGCGGGTTTATTTCCCCTTGTAGGTTTGTCACAAACTGCTTAAAAAAACAATCCCGAAATATTTCTAAAAAGTCGTATGATTCTAAATTCCCAGTAAAAAATTTCCAATCAACATGACTAAAGTTAAAGTCCCTAAAATTTTAAAATTTATCGTGCCTTGGCCTTAACAATTTCCCCCCATAGTATTTTCCCTTTGGTCCCTATCTAAGTTGGGGAGGGTATATCCCCTAAATCAGTTTTCTGCCCCTCTAAAAAATTTTATCCAAACAGACTCTGTATGTTTTTACTTCAGACTTAATACCCTTTTTTATGAACATTTCAAGCGATCGGGACATACAATGCCACCCCACCCCCCCTCCCCCAATATTCTGCTTTTGGGAACATTTAAAAACCCCTGAATTGACATTCCGCGGCAGTCCCGACTTTTTGAAAAAAACCACTCCGTTAAGGAAATACTAAATGTTACCTAATAGCAACTAATCTCAACTCGTCCTTTCTTTTTCCTAACTACCCAATTAGCAAAAAAAACATTGAAAGACTCTCCTTTCTCTTCCCCTTTCCTGCCATTTCTATTTTCTACTAAACCTTTACTGTCCTTATCCCCCAAACCCTGGCTTTTAAATATCTATCTCGTTCTTATTTTGCTAGTTCCCCTAAAACTCGTAATATTACTACAGGGGGACTTCCACTGTTTCCTCCCAAAACCCATACCAAACTATTCCAGTTTAAAGTCCTAATGCTCCCTCCACTGCATTTGCCAGTGCCCCCACCCCCCCCCTAGAAAATGAACCCCACCCCTAGGATACTGTCATTTCTGCCAAGAAAGGTCCCATTGTCAATAATGTTCCCGCTTTTTTCCTTCAGTATTTGTCCCAGCCAGCTTGACCCCAAATTGCCCTGGACAACCATTCATTTCCCAAACCCCCTTCCTTGGCAAAATACACATATGAGAGGGTTCCTCCCCTTACTTCTAATTATTTTATTGCTGACCTATACCTGCTAATGGGTCCTCATCCTACGCTGCCAACATCTTTGCCCCCCAGCACTGAGACAGATATAGATTGCTCCTTTACCTCTCATGATGCATCCAGACTGCTAACAATATCCTCCATCCCCGCCCCAGGGGAAACAAACTCTCTGTTTTCCTCCCCTGTCCCCTTTAAGCAGAACGCCTATCCCTTACCTAACTTGGCTATCCCCAACAAACAACAATATTTGTACCTTCCTAAGCTTTTCGTCGGGCGTTCCCATAGTCGACTCACATTCTCGGGTAGCATGAGAATGTATTGGGTGTTTCCACAACAGTTTCCCACGGCAGTCTCTTTCTTTTTCATCGTTTTTTTACCCTTTTCCCTTTTGTCTTCTTTATCGTCAACTTTTTCCCTACTGTCCAGCCCCGACCAGTTTCCCCTTTTTGACCTGAGGATCAAAACAGGAGGACTACTCAATCTTTTTGTTTTCCTCGGTCAGTCCCGAATTTCCTATTCGCAAACCCCAATCTTCCTTAAGCTGTTGGTAAAGTTGCTCGATGGGGGGCATCTTGCTTTAATTCTAGAGAGCCGGGAAACGGGCTTCACAGAGCCAAATAACGTCAAAACCACAGAGCCAAGTACACGTAACATGTATGGATCCTGCTCAATACATCGCTTTTCCAAACTATTCCACTTGTTGACTATGTGGCTGAAGAAATACTTTCCCAACATCCCGTGACGCTTGTCTTAATTTTCAATGTGTTTTTCCCTTTTTGCTGTTCCCATCTCGGGAAAATCCTGTTTTGTCCACCTTGTCAATTCCTCTCAGTATTTTGTATGTCGTTATCATGTTCCCCCTATCTCTCCTGTCTTCCAGTGTCGTCAGGCTGATTTCCCTTAACCTCTCCTCGTAGGACATACCCCTTAGCTCTGGAACTAGTCTTGTTGCAAACCTTTGCACTTTCTCTAGTTTCTTTATGTGCTTAGCTAGGTGTGGGTTCGAAACTGGTGCCGCATACTCCAACATGGGCCTAACGTACACGGTGTACTGGGTCCTGAACGATTCCTTATTAAGATGTCGGAATGCTGTTCTCAGGTTTGCTAGGCGCCCATATGCTGCAGCAGTTATTTGGTTGATATGTGCTTCAGGAGATGTGCCTTGTGTTATATACTCACCCAAAATCTTTTTCCTTGAGTGAGGTTTGTAGTCTCTGGCCCCCTAGACTGCATTCCGTCTGCGGTCTTCTTTGCCCTTCCCCATTCTTCATGACTTTGCACTTGGTGGGGTTGAACTCCAGGAGCCAATTGCTGGACCAGGTCTGCAGCCTGTCCAGATCCCTTTGTAGTTCTGCCTCGTCTTTGATCGCATTATTTCTTCATCAACTTCACGTCATCTGCAAATAGGGACACTTCGGAGTCTATTCCTTCCGTCATGTCGTTCACAAATACCTGAAACTACACAGGTCCTAGGACTGACCCCTGTGGGACCCCGCTGGTCACAGGTGTGTGTGTGTGTGTGTGTGTGTGTGTGTGTGTGTGTGTGTGTGTGTGTGTGTGTGTGTGTGCGTGCGCGTGCGCGTGTGTGTGTGTGTGTGTGTGTGTGTGTGTACTCACCTAATTCACCTAATTGTGGTTGCAGGGGTCGAGACTCAGCCCCTGGCCCCGCCTTTTCACTGATCGCTACTGGGTCCTCTCCCTCTCTGCTTCCTGAGCTTTGTCATACCTCTTCTTAAAACTATGTATTTTTCCTGCCTCCACTACTTCACTTGCTAGGCTATTCCACTTCCTGACGACTCTATGACTGAAGAAATGCTTCCTAACGTCCCTGTGACTCGTCTGAGTCTTCAGCTTCCAGTTGTGACCCCTTGTTTCTGTGTCCTCTCTCTGGAACATCCTATCTCTGTCCACCTTGTCTATTCCCCGCAGTATCTTGTATGTCGTTTATCATGTCTCCCCTGACCCTTCTGTCCTCCAGTGTAGTCAGTCCGATTTCACTCAACCTTTCCTCGTACTACATTTCTCTGAGCTCTGGGACTAGCCTTGTTGCAAACCTTTGTACTTTCTCTAACTTCTTGACGTGCTTGACCAGGTGTGGGTTCCAGACTGGTGCTGCATACTCCAGGATGGGCCTAACATACACAGTGTACAGTGACTTGAACGATTCCTTATTAAGGTATCGGAACGCTATGCTCAGGTTTGCCAGGCGCCCATATGCTGCAGCAGTTATTTGGTTGATGTGTGCCTCCGGTGACGTGCTCGGTGTTATGGTCACCCCTAGGTCTTTCTCCCTGAGTGAGGTCTGTAGTCTTTGTCCACCTAGCCTATACTCTGTCTGCGGTCATCTTTGCCCCTCCCCAATCTTCATGACTTTGCATTTGGCAGGGTTGAATTCGAGAAGCCAGTTTCTGGACCACATGTCCAGCCTGTCCAGGTCTCTTTGCAGTCCTGCCTCATCCTCATCCGATTTAATTTTTCTCATCAGCTTCACATCATCTGCGAATAGGGACACTTCAGAGTCTATTCCTTCCACCATGTCGTTCGCATATATCAAAAATAGCACTTGTCCTAGAACTGACCCCTGTGGGACCCCGCTCGTCACAGGCGCCCACTGTGATACCTCTTCACGTACGATGACTCGTTGTTGCCTCCCTGTCAGGTATTCCCTGATCCATTGCAGTGCCCTCCCTGTTATATGCGCCTGATCCTCCAGCTTCTGCACTAATCTCTTGTGAGGAACTGTGTCAAAGGCCTTCATGCGGCCTAGGAAAATGCAATTAACCCACCCCTCTCTTTCGTGTCTTACTTCTGTTACCTTGTCATAAATCTCCAGAAGGTTTGTGACACAGGATTTGCCTTCCATGAACCCATGCTGGTTTTCATTTATAATCTTGTTACGTTCTAGGTGTTCCACCACTCTCCTCCTGATAATCTTCTCCATGACTTTGCATACAATACATGTCAGAGACACAGGTCTGTAGTTTAGTGCCTCATTTCTGTTTCCTTTCATAAATATGGGGACTGCATTTTCTGTCTTCCATATCTCAGGTAGTTGCCCAGTTTCAAGGGATGTGTTGAAGATTGTGGTCAGGGGCACGCACAGCATCTCTGCTCCTTCTCTAAGGACCCACGGGGAGATTTTGTCCGGTCCCATCGCCTTTGACGTATCAAGGTCACTTAGCAGCTTCTGCACCTCCTCCTCGGTTGTTCGTATGTCATCCAACACTTGTTGGTATTTTCCCTCTTGATGTTCCCTTCTGTGCTGTCTTCCCAGAGCCCTTCCTGTCTCTACTGTAAAAACTTCCTTAAATCTCCTGTTTAGCTACTCACAAACCTCCTGATCATTTCTTGTGAGTTCTCCACCTTCTCTTCCTCCTGATGTGGCTATACAACAGTTTCGGGTCAGTCTTGATTTTCGATGCTATGTTTATATTCATACTGTCGCTGGGCCTCCCTCCTTACCTGTGGCGTACTCGTTCCTGGCTCTGCGACTAATCTCCCTATTTTCATGTGTTCTCTGCCTTCTGTGTGTGTGTGTGTGTGTGTGTGGTGTGTGTGTGTGTGTGTGTGTGTGTGTGTGTGTGTGTGTGTGTGTGTGTGTGTGTGTGTGTGTGTGTATATGTATGTGTGTGCATATGTATGTGTGTGTGTTGTGTGTGTGTGTGTGTGTGTGTGTGTGTGTGTGTGTGTGTGTGTGTGTGTGTGTTGTTTTGTGTGTGTGTGTGTGTGTGTGTGTGCGTGTGTGTGTAGGTGTGAGTTTGCGTGTGTGTGTGTGTGTGTGTGTGTGTGGTGTGTGTGTGTGTGTGTGTGTGTGTGTGTGTGTGGTGTGTGTGTGTGTGTGTGTGTGCGTGTGTGTGCGCGTGTGTGTGTGCGTGTGTGTGCGTGTGTTTGTGTGTGTGGGTGTGTGTGTGTGTAGGTGTGAGTTTGTGTGTGTGTGTGTGTACTCACCTATTTGTACTCACCTATTTGTGGTTGCAGGGGTCGAGTCACAGCTCCTGGCCCCGCCTCTTCGCTGATTGCTACTAGGTCCTCTCTCTCCCTGCCCCATTAGCTCTATCATACCTCGCCTTAAAACTATGTATGGTTCCCGCCTCCACTACGTCACTTTCTAGGCTATTCCACGGCCTGACTACTCTATGACTGAAGAAATACTTCCTAACATCCCTTTGATTCATCTGAATCTTCAACTTCCAATTGTGACCTCTTGTGTCTGTGTCCCTTCTCTGGAACATCCCGTCTTTGTCCACCTTGTCTATTCCGCGCACTATCTTATATGTCGTTATCATGTCTCCCTTAAACCCTCCTGGCCTCCAGTGTCGTCAGGCCGATTTCCTCAACCTTTCTCCGTAGGACAATCCCCGTAGCTCTGGGACTAGTCTTGTTGCAAACCTTTGCACTTTCTCTAATTTCTTGACGTGCTTGACTAGGTGTGGATTCCAAACTGGTGCTGCATACTCCAGTATGGGCCTGACGTAAATGGTATACAGAGTCTTAAACGAATCCTTACTGAGGTATCGGAACGCTATCCGTAGGTTTGCCAGTCGCCCGTATGCTGCAGCAGTTATCTGATTGAAGTGCGCCTCAGAAGATATGCTCGGTGTTATACTCACCCCCAGATCTTTTTCCTTGAGTGAGGTTTGCAGTCTTTGGCCATCTAAACTATATTGTGTCTGCGGTCTTCTTTGCCCTTCCCCAGTCTTCATGACTGCATTTGGCAGGGTTAAATTCAAGGAGCCAGTTGCTGGACCAGGCTTGTAACCTGTCCAGGTCTCTTTGTAGTCCTACCTGATCCTCATCCGATTTGATTCTTCTCATTAACTTCGCATCATCTGCAAACAAGACACTTCAATCTATTCCTTCCACCATCGTTCCATATATCAAAATAGCACTGTCCTATATCTGACCCCTTGACCCCCTCGTCAAAAGCCCCACTGGAACGTGAAAATCCTCTTCACAAACATGACTTCTTGTTGCCTCCCTTCAGGTATTCCTGATCCATTGCAGTGCCCTCCCTGTTATATGCCCTGATCCTCCACTTCTGCACTAATCTCTGTGAGGAACTGTGTCAAACCTTCATGCGCCTTAGGAAAATGCAATTAAACTCCCCCCCTCTCTTTCTGTCTTACTCTGTTACCTTGTCATAAATCTCCAAAGAGTGTGTGACACAGATTTGGCCTTCCATAACCCATGTCTGGTTTTCATTTTATAATCTTGTTTACGTTTCTAGCTATTGTTCCACCACTCCTCCTCCTGATAAACTCTCCATGACTTTGCAAAAAATACCAATACAATCAAGACACAGGTCAGTATTAAGTGCCTCATTTCTGTTTCCGTTCATAATATGGGACTGCATTTTCTTCTTCCATACTCAGTATTCCCATTTCAAGGATGGTTTAGATTGTGGTCAGGCACGCACAGCATCTCTGCTCCTCTCTAAACCCACGGGAATGGGTCCGGCCCATCGCCTTTGACGTACAAGTCACTTACAGCGTCTGCAACCACCTCCTCTTTGTTCGTATCCATCCAACACTTTTGAATTTCCCTCTTGATGTTCCCTCTGTCGTCTTCCCAGAGCCCTTCCTTCTCTTCACTGTAAAAACTTCCCTTAAATCTCCTGTTTCCAACTCAGCAAACTCCTGTTTCATTTCTTGTAGTTCTCCACCTCTCTTCCCCCTATGTGGCTAGACAACAGTTTCGTCAGTCTTGATTTTCGAGCTATGTATATTCATACTGCGCTGCCTCCCTCCTTACCTGTTGCGTACTCGTTTTCCTGCTCTGCACTAATCTCCCCTTTTTTCATTGTTCTCTGCCTTCTTTGTTGAGTTTTTGGTGTGTTGTGTGTGTGTTGTTGTGTTTGTGTTAGTGTGTTGTGTGTGTGTATGTATATATGAAATTGTCCCCCCCCAAATGTCTGTGTGTGGTTGTTGTTGTTTGTTGTGTTGTTTTGTTGTGGTTACAGTGTGTGTTGTGGGTTTGTGTGTGTTATGTAGTGCGTTGTGTGTTAGGTTTGAGTTGCGTGTGTGTTTTGTGTTGGTTGTGTTGTGTGTGTGTGTTTGTGTTGTTGTGTTGTGTGTGTGTTGGCGTTGTGTGCGCTGTCTTGTCGTGGTGTTGCTGTGTTTGTTGGTGGTTGTTGTGATAGGTGTGAGTTATGTGTTTGTGTTACTCACCTAGTGACTCACCTATTTGTGGTTGCAGGGCGATCACAGCTCCTGGCCCCCCTCTCGCTGATTGCTACTAGTCCTCCTCTCCTCCCTGCCCCCAGTACTCTATCAGACCTCCCCTAAAACTATGTATGGTTTCCCGCTCCACTACGTCACTTTCAGCTATTCCACGGCCTGAATACTCTATGACTGAAAAAACTCCTAACATCCCTTGATTCATCTGAATCTTCAACTTTCCCAATTGACCTCTTGTCGGTTGTCCCTGTCTCTGGAACATCCCGACTTTTGTCCACCTTTCTATCCGCGCATATCTTATCTTATAGTCCTTATCATGTTCTCCCTTAAGCCCTCCTCCTCCATGTCGTCAGCCGAACTTCCCTCAACCTTTCACCGTAGGACAATCCCGAGCTCTGACTAGTCTGTTGCAAACCTTTCACTATCTCTAATTTCTTGACGTCTTGACCAGTTGATTCCAAACTGGTGCTGCATACCCAGTATGGCCTACTAAATGAAAACAAGTCTTAAACGAATCCTTACGAGGATCGGACGCTATCCGTATTTTGCCATCGCCCGTATGCCTCAGCAGTAATCTGATTGAAGTCGCCTCAAAGATATGCTCGGTGTTAGTACTCACCCCCACATCTGTTCCTGAGTATTTGCAGTCTTGGCCATCTAAACTATCGTGTTCCTGCGTCTTCTTTTCCCATCCCATCTTCCATACTGCATTTGCAGTTAAATTCAAAGCCCATTGCTGACCGCTTAACCTTCCAGTCCTCATTTAGTCCTACCTATCCTCATCCCGATGTGATTCTTCTCATTAACTTCGCATCATCTCAAACAAGGACACTTCTGATCGATCCCTTCAGTTATGTCGTTCACATATACCAAGAACAGCACAGGTCCTAACTGATCCCTGTGAACCCGCTGTCACGCGCCCACTCCTGACACCTCGTCTCTACCAGTCCGTGTCCTTTCCCTTCAGGTATTCTCTGATCCAATGCAGTGCTTGCCTGTTATGTGTGCCTATCCTCTAAGCTTTTGCAGTAACCTCCTTGTGAAACTGGTCGAAGGCCTTTGCAGTCCCAAAATATGTGTGTGTGGTTGTAGTTGTGATGTGTTTGTCGTATATATGTATTGTGTGTTATGTGTTTGCGCTTATATTTTTATATATATATATATATAAATATATAATATAATAATATATATAAAAAATATATAATATAATAATATAAAATATAATACATATAGGCCACCGTCCTAGGTGCCGTCTGTCACAGCAGGGTGATCCAAAAAGAAAGAAAATTAGCCAAAAGAAAATACTTTCATAATTATCTTTCAACACTCATCTCACTCATACATAATCAACTGTTTTACTCAAGTTTGCCCTGAAATACAACAATAGAATCATATACGTAATAAGATTACAACTATCCCTCCAAACTGCCATTATCCCAAACCCCCCTTTATAGCGCAGCAATGTAATTCCACATTTCCATACCCAAAATAACCATTTCCCACTCCCCTCACTAAATATTACCCTGCTCACACTCCAACACTCTTCACCCAAATACCATTCGGATCCATTCACACCTATCTAACACTCATGCACCTTCGGGAAGGTCTAACCCATCTCCCCACAAAACCTCCTTACCCCCTTCCCTCCATCCTTTCGAGACGAACCCTACGCCGCCTTACCTTCCCCTATAAAATACGCTCTTATCATTCTACTTTGATCCATTCTCTCAAAGACCAAACCACCTCAACACAACCCCCGCTTTCAATGCTTATCTAATACTTTTATTAACTCCACACCACTCACATTCCACACCTCCGAATTCTCTTCATAATATTTACAACCACACATTGCCCTTAGACAGGACATCTCCACAACCTCCACCCACCCCTCCTCCTGCAGCATTTACAACCCAAGCTTCACACCCAATATAAAGATGGTTGTACAACGTACTTTTCATACATTCCCTTCTTTGCCTCCGTAGATAACGTTTTTGTCTCCACATAGCCCACGCAACCAATCAACATTTTTCCTTCATCAATTCTAGGGCTAACCTCATCCTTCATAAATCCGTCCACTAAACGTCAACCCCAAATATCTGAAAACATTCACTCTTCATACTCATTTCCGAGTTTGTTATCCAATTTTCTTTATCTAATCATTTGATACCCTCATCACCTTACTCTTTTCTATTATACTTTCACTTTCACCTTACACACACTCTGAAATTCGTCCATTAACCTTAGCAACTTTCTTTAGAATCTCCCATAAGCACAGTAATCCACAAAAAGTAACTCTGTCAAGTTCCATTTTGGTATGACTCCCCATAATTTAATCCCCAAAACAAGTATTGATTAACAACCTGCACTACCAAGGATCGAACTAAGCTGCTTTGCCCACCTCATAGTGGCCAAAGCAACCTCGCTCTTCCACGACCACCAATTCTCAAGTATGACCACCCAGCCACTATTTGTTCCTCGTCCATCCCACACATACGTTATGGACTGCCTCTGAACTAATTTCATTCTATTCCCTTTTGGTAACACATATTTAATATATTGTACCCCTGAAGAGTGTATTTATCAAACACACATTTCTAGATTATCGTGGGAACAATAATTAAATACTGGGCTCTTTGGGCAGTACACTACAGTAGAAGAATGAAATTACCTCAGAGCATCCACATTACCGAATTCCGGATGACGATAACTGCACCTAGCCTGGCTGCTAATCGTGAAATTGTGCGTTCCCGTGACTAGGAGCAGCCATGTCATTCGCTCACCATGAGAGGCCAAAAACATCATTTTCCGACTCCTTGGCTAGTTTCCCACCGACAGGAGACCCAAAAAAGAGAACACTTTCATTAACACCACTCCAACACCACTGTTTTTGCCGAGATCCAATACTAGAGTTAAAAACAACATATTTTCACCTCTTCTTCAATGCAGTTTTTAAAAAAAAAAAAAAAACTTACTTCCCTCCTCCAGGATTTAAGTTCCTAACCGATTTCCCTGAATATCCTCATAAATGTTGCTGCTCACACTCCAACAGCACGGCAACTTGAAAAAATATTTCCTACAAGTGCCCAATCTAATACGCACACGCACCTTCCAAATCGAAACCTCTCCAATAAAACCCCTTGAACCCCCCTCCTCCTTCCAACCTTTTTTTAAAACACCTACCCCGCCTTCCGTTTCCACCCTTGCAGTTTCCCCACTATAATTTAACTTGTACAAATTTTGTCTACGTTCACAACTTCCTTTGCTTCCTTCTTTCAGAAATCACATGGAATAATATGTTTCTTTTGTTTTCGTTGTAACGAGTTCAAAAATCTTTACCTCTTCTCCTTCGTGTAGTGTCCCAGTAGTTTTCTTGATGTATTCCTTTATCTTTCAATCTCTGTAATCCCATTTCTTCCGAGAACAACTTGAATTGTTTTTATCACTTCTGCAGATTTCTTTGCATTTCATCTTTCCTTCTTAAATATTTATTAGTCTTTTTTACTTGGGCTTTACTACTGTCTACCTTTCACTGTACTCCTAGCAAATAATTCAGATATAGATCTCCGATCTATTCATATTTTATTTTAGCCCAGTATCTCTTTTTATCACAATTTTCTCGATTTTGGTTTGTTTATTCCCTGTGTTCCCCACGTTTCTTTGCTTATTTAACTGTTTTCCCATAGTTACATTCCTTATCCATCCTATCGTTATTGTACTAGCAGCCCCCCTGTATAGAGATATTGTAATCTTATGAAATTGAAGCAAGCGACATATCACTCCCATGTCCCTTCACATTAGCTGTCTGCTCTATGTGTGGTTAGAGTTTTGTTTTTTGCGTCTCTGCACTTCTAAGTGAACTATATGCTACCTCTTTTTCCCTTTCCGTTACTTCTTCTGCTCCGGTATGTATTACCTTTTTAAACCTTAGCAGTTGATACCAACAAGTGGTTTAAAAAAGACACACGAGCAAACAAGGGACATATTATTAAAGAACAAATTTCCCGGGGGTGGGACCAAAGATCACCAGGATCTTGAAAATGATCAAGAAACCGGTCAAATGTTTCTAATATGTGCCGGTACTTTTCAGTTCATTTTTTTTTCAACTTTAAAATTCTTCTCTGCCTCCTTTTCATTTACAGCTACGTTCTCTCTCTGTCGCTTATTTCCTTCCAGTCATATTACACTTAATTCGAACCCATCATTCTGTATAATCTCCTCTTTTGACGTCTGACTTCTCCCTTCCCCCTTCATGTTTACTTTTGAAACTCTATTGTGTAGTCACTACATCGAGGGAAACCTCTCATACTCGCTTTTTCCCTAAACGAGATTCGTGTTTATTCTTTTGTGTGGTGTGTTGGGGTGTGTTTTCGAAACCCAATAACTAAAAATTTCACAGTTGTAACATTTCATGGATTTGGGGCACTGGCCCTGGATGTTACTCCTGGTTCGATCCCCCCGCAATCCATAAACAAGTTAATAACTTTTTAATTTAAAAAATTTTTAATTCTTGTGGAATTGAGAAATTTGTAAAAAATTAAACCCTTTCATGTGGTAGTGGTGGCTGCTGTTAACATTTCCCAGTCTAGTTTTAGTGACTTTTAGGACAACTTATTGAAGTCACACGCCATTTTAGGTAGGGAACAGGCATGTAAATCATTGTCCGCATTCGATAACCGACAAACAATGAAAATTTTAAATGGTGATTATTTAAGTTTTTTCACTGACATTAACCCTGACTTTCTTATTACGGGAAAAGAACCGTTG
>NW_026472397.1:0-11829 GCF_026875155.1 Cherax quadricarinatus
GACCTTAAGGCAATCTTGAGGAAAAGATCTGATGTTTTAATAATTTTTAGAGCTGGGTGACAGATTTTTAGCTAACGAAAGATTTGGTAATAGTTACCACCCACCACATACTAACAATGGTAAGTTTTCTCCACCCACCAATAGGAATAAGAAATTTCAGAAGTTTAAGCCACCCATTTACCAGCCTAATAACCACCGGAGTTTTAATAAGCCTAATTCTCCAGTACCCGCCCAGGGAAGTTTGAAATCCGCAGTCACTGGTCCAGGTCTACAAGGGACAGGTAGAAAGAGTCCAGTTCCCCAAGGTCACGGGCCCCAGCCTATGTCAAGTGTTCAGGGGGATTTCAAACCTTATCACTGTACATATTGCAATAAACAGGGCCACCTGCACCCATATTGTCGAAAGATGCTTAGGGACCAGGCTGCAGCAGATGCTTCTCCAGTAAATACACCAGTTACACATAATGTTGCTTGCATTGCAGTCTTGCCCTAAGGTATCCAAAGAAGACCAGCTGTCTTAGACCCTCGGATGAAGGTCTATTCAAGTAAGTCTACTGTGGCCTTACACCAAAATGAAGGTAGGGTCACAGGTGTTATGTCTTTGAGGGACACTTGTAGCACATACACCTTGCTTTGCAGGGGTGTATTGCCAGTGCCGGATGACACCTACACCGGATTGGACATTTTTCTTAAAGGGATAACTGGAGTCCCTGTCAGGACTCCAGTGCACAGGTTATGGGTAGAGTCTGCATACCAGTCTGGGTACCTACCTGTAGGTATTGCAGAAGATGTACCTTTTGCAGGAGTTGACCTTCTACTAGGCAACAACGTTGTGGGACTCCTCAAAAGTGAGGAATGTTTGGTTTTGCAGGACCCTGCTTTACAAGGTGGTAATGACCAAATTGGAGTGATGGTGCCTGAAAATTTTTCAGTGTGCTCTAGGACTAAACAGGGAAACAAGGCAGGAGCTGTGCCTCCCTGTGACCCTTCTGCACACTGTGGTGATGGTTTGGGCCTGGGGAGCCTGTTCATTGAGTCTGACCTGCAGGAGACTCTGAGCAATGATGAACCGGCTCAACCGGAACTCTGTTGGAGAAGTGGCCTTGGTGCTGATGTGGGAAAAAATCCCCTGACTCTGCAGCAGCTGAGTGAGGCCCAGGAAGGTTGTGACCTCTGGAACGCTATTCACTTATCAGCTGTTGTGGAGTATGTGGTTCCTAAATTTACCAAATGTTTATTTTGCAGAGTTGGTCAAATGAGTAAGACTCTTTTTAAGGGGACCTATGTCCAAGTGGCTGCAGCAGAACTATTAAAGTGTCACTGTCTGTATTTTTTACAGATTCCAAAGGAGCAACATTTAAGTGTTAAGAAGGGAGGGCTGACTAACCAGTGTTTATTAATAAATTCTTCTAACAGGTTACCAGTGGATATACCCTTTCTGAATAATTTTGTGTGTGTGGTTTTGAGATTTCTGGTGAAACATTTTTGCCTCTTAGGCTTTGCACAAATCACCCAGAAGTCACATTTTACGAAATATCATATAGTTTTGAGAGGCCTACTTGAGGTTAAATTTACCATTGTATATCATCCTAGGAGTCAAAGAAAAGCACAGTGGTTTTCCCAGTCTCTCAGGGCAATGCATGTTTGTTTTATAACCCAGTACCAAAGGACTGGGAGGAGGGAATTCCCCTCCTTTCATACCGTGTGGGGAAGCACACTGGAATCATTAAGTCATGGGCTACGTGAGGATGGTGATGTTTCCTCCGCGGTGTTTTCTCTCAGTTTCAGAAACTGCTTGGCTAAGATGAGGTCGATGGCACTAGTGCACCAGCCTGCCAGTCCGCCCAGGATGACGTGGGACCATGAGGTGGTGCTACATATTCTGGAAGCTGGAGAGATGGGACTGGCATTGGAGCCGGGTCCTGGGAAGGCTATGATGGAACTGTGTGGTGGCTTCAAAATGATGGTGGATAAGGTCCCTGATAATGTAAGCAGGAAAATTGTAAGAGATTGTGGAAGATTTGGATCTTCTGAAAGACGGGTTGTAGTGGTGGCTCAGCCATGGTGCACCTTAGTGAAAGAGTTTTGGGATGCTGAAAAATGGGGCCATGTTAATCCCCATGAGGTAGAGGTTTCAGAATTTGCGTCATGTCAGCAGACTTGGCAAGATGTAAGCTGGGGTGATATAGGTTCCTTGAAGGAAGTGAAGTGTTTATTTCTAGAGACAGTGTTTGTATCCAGCGAGAGTCGGTGGACGTTGTCTTTTACTGGTCTCACACTAGGTGATACCTTGAAAACGTGCACTGACTACCGCCAGGTACATTTAAGAAATGAGGTTTTGTCTCCTCTTTATGAACTACATGCAAATTGTATGAATGAACCGTGGGGGGATCATCTGATTCCCATGACCATGTGTGCCAAGGACACACCCATATTTGTAACTTTAATATCTCTGTACATGAACCTTTTGTATGCCATTAACCCTCAAGATCTTTTATGTATAATCCTGAGTTACCCACCCCGGGTTTTGCAAAATGATACAGGGGTTGGAGAAGTCTTGTTGCAGGGTAGAGCAGGGCAAGTAATGCCACTTGGCTGCTTCTCGGCAAAAAGTAACAGGCACCAAAGAAGTTATACCACCATAGAAAAGGAGGCTCTTGCTTTAGTGTTGGCAGTGCAACATTTTGAGGGGTATATATCATCATCAGTTCACCCTATAACTGTGTACAGTGACCATAATCCTTTACATTTCCTTCACTTAATGAGGAACCACAATCAGAGACTTACGAGGTGGGCCTTGTTTCTCCAACCTCTTAATCTTGTGATTCATAATGTGAAGGGAGCGGAGAATGTGGTTGCTGATGCCTTGTCTCGTGTTTAGAGTGCACAATGTAGTGTATAGATCACTTATCTATTCTTATTTTGCAGTGATTTGCGGTAGACGAGTAGATGGAACCCTGGACCACCCAAAGTAGAAGGGCAGGTTGAGCTGGAGCTGGAGGTATCAGGATTCCCTAGTGTGTGTGTGTTTTGGGGGTAGTCCACATCAAGTGCCATGCCTAGGTAAGGTATGCTATGTTTTTTTAGGTGTATGGCTGGGATGCCTCGCCTCCGTTTTATTTGTATAGGGACTGTTGAACCTGCAAGTTTAGTGAATGTGGGTTGGCAGTGATGCCCCCCACTGTTTGGATCATGTCTCTTGATCCAAGGTGTTTTGGTTCTCCAGGACCTTTTAATTTTTTTTTCTCCTTTTGGATCATCGCTGGGTGACTCCAGGGTCCTTGAATGACATGTAGTGTCAGCCTGGGAGGTCCCACCTTTTGGGGGTCTTAAATGATGACTCCAGAGTTTTAACGGCCACAGCCCCACCAACACGTACTGTGACTATCCACCCGTTGTTTTTGGGGCCTGATATTTTTCCCCCCTCCTGTGCTCTCCTGATTCTCGCAGAGGTGTGTCATGGGGAACCAGTTTTGTTTACTAAAAATTGCTGAAGATGGGAGTGATAATGTGATGTTGCTTTCTAAGTAGAATTTAACATGTAAAATCTGTTTTCCTTTTCTTTGAACTCCTCCTGGAAAATGTACTTACTGTTTAAAAGTTTTTTTTGGTGGCACATACAGTTTGGTCTGCCTTGCAACATACTGAACTTTGGTGTTACTTCATAAAACGGCATTCCTCAGGGGCACTTTTGTACAAAGTTAACTTGCTCGTTTATAAGTTTGCTTGATGTAATTTAGGTAAAATGCATCAATGCCAGTGCCTGGCCAGCACTGTGTTGTGATGGTGCCTTTTCCTAACACAACTGTCTAAGAGCGTGACTGTGGGCTTGTTTGGCATAGAACTTGATCACTTTTATGTTCGGTGAGTCCCACATGTCCGCAGTCTAGTACCTCAGGTTGTTAATATTGCATATTTGTAGTACCAAAAGACCGTGATTGTATGGTGGTCATTCCCCAATTATCATTTTCCCCATTGCCTCAGACCTTAGTGTGGGATTTATTTTCTTTCTTTTTCCTTTTGCCTATCGGTGTCTGTAGGGACCCCCGCTAGCAAGTGAGACCTATGGTCTGGGGGTGGGGGTGTTATGCAGGGTTCTGCATGACATTGTAATGTATAACATACAGTAGAGATGGGTGTCATAATAGTATGAATGTTATAATTGTAAAGCATAATTTTATAATTCATAACGTGCTTTGGGGGGTACTGTAAAGTAGGTTAAACTATAATATAAAGAAATCCTGCTAGGGATTTATTTTCCAACTGTGTTTGGGTACGCGGGTAAGCGTGGCTTGGGACAGTCCACGTGGGTCAGCATGGTGTGTGAGGCTGGCATCGAGATGCTGTGTATTTAAGCTAAATTTGTAGTTGTATACACTCCTTTTGTTTAGCTAACCCAAGCCATAGGCTCTTCAATGGCTTACCTATATGCCCACCTGGCTCTGACATGGTCAGGTGCGGTGGGATGAGTGAAGAAATAAGAAATGGGGTTGGTATTGGAGTAGAGTCGGCCTGGTGCTGACTAGGCCGAGTGTTATGGTTTTTGACTGCCAGCCGCCTGCTTCTGTGCCTACTATGTGGGCGTTAGGATAGGAGATACATGAAAGTGTTTTTCTAGAGTGTGTATAAGTGTTATGTTGAATAAATAGATATATTTCCCTAACAAGGACTTATTGCCTAATCCTCTGTTAACCAACCCATTGAAGTAACAAATACTGGTTTAAGCGCTTTCTGTTTTGACTGGGATAGCCCTGGGTGGCCTGTTTATGCTTGAGATGTGTGTAACTTTTACCTTTGCCCTTAGACAAGGCTCTAGCCCTCAGGTATCCCACCTTTTCTGTGTAACAGCGCTGATACAGTAGAATAAATAAAGACAACACACCCATTCTCATGTAACAACCATTTTTAGAAGAAATGACGCTCTGAGTGAAGGCATATGAAACAAATAATTTTCTACAGTTACCCCCCCAGTAATTTTATAGTGCAGTGGAACCTCAGTTTTCGTGATTAATTCATTCTGGAAAGTCTGACAAAACCGAATTGTATGGCAATATTTCCCATAAGAAATACAGTGGAACCTCGACATACGAATGCCCCACCATGCGAATTTTTCAAGATACAAACCGTCATTCGGTCGATTTTTTACTTCCGGATATTTACAAAATTTCAGGATGCAACTTCCCCCACAAGGAGGTTCCTTAAATAAATAAATAAAATATTTATTTCATTGCAAAGGTTACATTGTGTGTTATATATACAATGGACCCCCACCTTACGATATTAACTGTACACAATCACGAACGAGAATGATCTATCACGATTTCTCAGGGATACTAATCTTACAGAGAATAACTAAACAATGTCCAACCTAAAAGCCTACAAATGTAGTGTATGTTTTGCTCCATTATTGTTCAAATTTCATAGATACAATCTCTTAGTAATTAAATAATCAACTACCTCATTTTGTGATTTTACTAGTAAGCATAAGTCACCTTATGTAATTTTCTTATTTACTATTGTTTGCTTAAAATATTAGCTGAATTGATGCTTTCTCTGTCCATATTACTACCTCATATTTTTTTAAATACTATCATTGATATTACTTACTAAAATTAATAATTACCATTTTTACTATCAATACAATTTACTCTTAACATTTTGACATCATTTAACCCTTTGACTGTTTCCAAACGTATAAATACGTCTTACGAGCCAATGTTTCTGACGTATTTATATGCACAAATTCTAGCGGCTTCAAATCAAGCGCCAAAGGTCCTGGTAGGCCTACACGAGAGAGAATGGGTCTCAGTGGTCGGTGTGCACCCTGTGAAAAAAATCTGGACCCAGCGGTGCATTGTGGGAACGCCATGTTGTTAGTCCATTTTCACCATGCCTCTCGGTAAGAAGTTCCTCACTCCTCGGCGGATTGGAGGTCTTTTGTTCCCAAGTGATAGCTCTAACAGCGATGAAAATGTCAGTGACAGTGAATTCCAAGGTTTTGAAGTGAGTGTTAACGGAAAAAGTGCCCAGGATAACGTAATTAGTGATGAAAACCCAGATGACCCACAACCTTCCACCTCTGGTGCTGTGCCGGCTTGTTCACGTTCACGTTCGCCTGTACCAAGACGAAAGAGGAAATTATTTGGTCGTGTACAACACCCAGATGATAGCAGTGATAGTGATAGTGATTTCAAGGTCATTGAAAGCAGTTCTAGTGACAGTGAGAGTGAATATTCCCCAGTGAAGCGGCAGTATGTACGACGTAGCATGCGGTCTGGTAGTGTTTCATATGTTTGTCCAAGGGGAAGAGAAACTCTGGGAGCACATCCCGTGGCCCTACACCACGACCTGATAGTGAAGATGACGATATTGTAACGATGGGTATGAATGGTGACAGTGAGGGAGAGGCAGTGGTGGTGATAGTGAGGGTGGCACGGCCCATGTGGCACCATCAGAGGGCCACGCTACTACCCACGCTGCTGACCAGCACAACAACCAGCCTCACCCTGCCCCACACTCCCACAACCTGCACCACCACAACCTGCACAACCACAACCACGGTACAATATCCAGACCCCACCAGCAGACCGCATCTGGGATTGGCAGACGTGACGAGTTTGTTCCCAGTCCCCATGACTTTGATGAAACACAAAGTGGAATAAAGCCATCTTGTCCACTTGGGAACAATGCCAGTGAACTGGACTGCTTTGAGTTATTCTTCGATGAACCCCTGATGAACATCATTGTCAGGGAAACAAACACATACTGTGATTACACCATGGCAAATACAATTCTCTCAACAAACACGGCTACACAAGTGGAAGGAGACACTGTGCAGAGATGTACCTGTTTTTTGCCACAATAATGCTTATGCCACATGTTATAAGCACACTGTCACCACATACTGGCAACAGAACGCCTGATTTCAACTCCAGTTTTAGTGACATAGTAGTGTCAATCGTTTCCTGATACTGTTACGTATGTTGCACTTTTCAGACAAAACCAGGCCTGACAGAAGCGACAGGTTATATAAGATCAAAATGTGTTTATGTACCTGAAACAAAAGTGCTGCATGTATTTTATCCCTACAGGAAGCTTGTTATTGATGAGTCCTTGATTTTAATTCAAAGGAAGACTCTCAATCAAGCAATATATACCAAGCAAGAGGAAACGCTTGGTATAAAGCTATTTGTACTGTGTGATTGCAGAAGTGGTCTAGTTTTGGATATAATTGTGTACACTGCAGTAATACTTAGAGAGATACCATGAAGTTATTGGGTACCTCTGGTGATGTGGTTTGAACAATGATGGAACCATATCTTGGTAAGGGCATATGTTATTACTGATAACTGGTACACAAGCCCCTTACTCATGATTCTTGCTGAGTGAACTGACAGAACGTGTGTGGCACAGTGCGTGGTAATCGTAAACATATGCCAAGGTTCAACCGCTGGCACTCGCAGAGGTGAGGTGCAAGCCTTTGCTGCCAATGACATCATGGCATTTCGGTGCATGACAAACGTGATGTCACATTGTTGACATCAGTTCACAGAAACGAAATGGTACCCAGTGGCAGGGACAACAGAGAGACCAATGAACCCATTCTAAAGCCTGCAGCTGTCATGGACTACAACCTCAATATCGCTTAGTGGACAAATGTGACATGCAGATTGGGTTTGCACACTGTGTACGCAAGAGTTAAAGTGGTATATAAAACTTTTTTCCATCTTGTTGATATCTCTATGCTAAATGCTTATAACATATACAAGTTGAAGACCAACAAAACACCAAAATATGTGAATATTTGCCTGTCAGTAATCAGACAAATAATTGCAAAGTACCAAGGAGCAACTCCTGCAATAGACCAGTGCCCACACACGTCATCTCGTTTCAGGCCTGGTGATCACTACCCCATACAACTGCCTCCTAGTATCTGCCAAGAAAAAATGCTCATAAGAGGTGTTTATGTAGTATGCATACCACAAAACGCCCACAAACATGCAGAGACACTCGTTTTATGTGTGAGGAGTGTGAAGTGCCCCTCTGCATATACCCATGTTTCAAAGAGTTCCACAAGCTGCAGCAGTTCAAGGAACGTGTTTAGTGACTGTACATATGTATATATATTATGGAACAATAGTAATAAACATTGTTTTGTATTGTTTGTTTGTGTAAACAAAGTGTATACACAAACTAATAGTGATAAAGTTTGTTCTGTTATTGTGTTGTAAACAATGAGTGTATATTTGAAGAATGCACCTTACATTGGTCTCACAGGCCACATAAGTTACCTGGAACAGAAAAATATTGAAAAATGCAAGAAACCTTTGAATTAAGAGTAAATAAAAGAATACCGGGTGGGCGGCGGTCGCCGCTGTTGCCGTACGCACGTCACTTTCTGCAAACTTTGCGGCTCTATATCTCGGTAAGTACTGATGGCAAAAAAATTTTTTTAGGCTTAAAACACTACTAAAAATATTCCTAACATTTTCGTAAGAAAAAATAATTTTTTTTTTCCGAATATTTGGCGACATAGAATGACAGTTTCAGAGAGGGGCCTGAAACAGTCAAAGGGTTAATAACCATTACTTGTCTAATTACCTTTACCTGTTTTAATACCACATTTACTATCTTAGAGTACTCTTAATTACCTTGTACTGCCAAATAACCTCTAGTATAACTACCAGTGCAATATTGAATGAAATAAACATTACTTTTTCACTTTTTTTGTAATCATTATTACTTACTAAATTTTTATTAAACACCATATTTACTACCAGTCAATTTTACTTTTGTACATTAATCATTATTTTATACTTCCCATAACATTTTGTTGCCAAATTTTCAAGTTTGTATATTCAACTCCAACCTTTATATTATCCTTTGTACCTGTGTACCTGTCTACCATCTTACTATCATATTATTACCAAGACATTGCCATTGTTATTTTTTACTTATTATTCTTTTGGTACTTTAATTGTGAATTTTATTTTGTCAATTTAAATCTAGTTATACTCTTGATCTTGTCAACAACCTATACCAGACCCTAGTGCAATTGCAAGTACCATTTCAATTTGTATTTTTATATTATAAGTTTATATTATAAGTCCTACTCTAAGATTGTTTTCATATCTTAGTGACTATATTGTGTTTGCAATTAGTGTATATTTCAATTATATTATTGTTCAAGGCCCTTAACTATCTTTTGCATAACTAGTACCAACTACCTCATATATTTTTTTTTTCTACTTTTTTTATTCTTTTGTTACCTTAACTTGTATATTTTATCTTGTCAATTTAAATCTAGTTATACTCTAATTCTTGTAAACAACTTATATAACACCTTAGTGCAATTACAATTGAGAGTCTTGTGCCTTTTTTATATCATTAGATTAAACTCAGTTGTACTATAGCTCATTCTAGCTCAATACATAGTCAATACCAAATTCATTATATTAGACCATAGTGTAATTACTAGTGAGAGCCTGGTGCTATTTTTAATTTGTATTTTTATATTATTAGATTAAACCTAGTTGTACTATAGCTCATTCTAGCTCAATACATAGACTATACCAAAGTCATTACATTAGACCTTAGTGCAATTACTAGTGAGAGTCTTGTGCTATTTTTAATTTGTATTTTTATATTATTAGTTTATACCTAGTTGTACTTTAGCTCATTCCAGCACAACACATAGACAACACCAACTTCATTATGTGTATTAGTGACTATACTCTACATGACCAAAATGCTATAGCTATATACTTGTCCAAACTTACCACCACTACAGATATCAGTACTAAAACTCAACACACAACTCAGGATATAAATAACCATAATTTAAACCTAGAAGATGATTGATCACGTTGACCCTGATCTAAACCTACATAATCTGACACACAATCAATACCTATTGGAAAGTAACTGCCTTTACTACACAGCATCACAAGCCAGCACTATCCTAAACAATGCTAAAAGTCTATCAGCACTTAACTACAACATCAGGTCCTTAAGCAAACACTATGATGACCTCCTGGCACTCCTTGAATCACTAAAGACACCCTTCTCCTGCATTATTCTTACTGAGACCTGGCTTAAGCAGGACACAATAGATATCTACCCTCTACCAGGATACACAGCAATCCACAACTGCAGACCATACCAAGTTGGGGGTGGTATTGCAATCTATTACTCTAACCAATTATCTTGTATTAGCACCACTTGCTTTAGTGATGAATATGGAGAATACATTTTTGCTAATTTTTACTGTAAAAAACCTTAAGGCGCCTATAACAATCGGTGCCATTACCGATACCCCACACAAACATCCCAAATTTCAGTGAGAAATTAAAGGCACTAATAACAAACAGACAATGAATAAGCACCACCTTCTCTTAGCTGGAGACTTCAACATCAACCTTGGCCTACTAGATTGATCAGCCTGTAACTGATTTCATCAACAATATGAACAACACACTTCTCATACCAACAATAACTAAACCAACCAGGCTCACTGAAACAAGTGCAACCATAATAGACCACATATGGACCAATATACTAGCCCCCCTTAAATCAGGGATAATCACAGATAGCACTACAGACCACAACCCTACCTTCCTCTTGACAAACATTAGTAAACCACCACTTGAATACAACAAAGTTTCATTTAGACTCTATGATGAGGCCTCAATAAGGAAGTTCACAGCTGACCTAGAGACTGTTGACTGGCCTACAGAATTCTCCAAGGCCAATGGTATTGATGACTGGACAGACATTTTTCTTAACAAATTACTTAGACAAGGGATTATCTAGGTGTGGGGTGGGAGCACTGGCCAACGCAGTGAAGGGAGCTGTTAGGTCTTTAAACTAGGAATAGTTAGTGGTATGGGTTTTTGCGGGAAAACTGTGAAGTCTCAGGGTAGTAATATGAGTACTAGGAGAACTAGTAATAGGCAAAATAAGGTGGATATTGGAAAGCCAGTGGCACTAATTGACAAGGACAGTAATAGGTTTAGTGGAATAACAGAAAGGAGCAGGAAGGGTAAAGAGAGAGGAGGGTCTTTAAGTATTTATTACACAAATAGTCGCAGTGCTAGGAATAAGATGGACGAGTTGAGACTAGTTGCTAGTGCAGGTAACATAAATGTATTTGCCATTACTGAGACGTGGTTTAATTCAAAAAGTCGGGACATGCCTGCAGAATGTCACATTCAGGGTTTTAAATTGTTCCAAGTAGATAGAAGTATCAGGAAGGGGGGGGGGGTGGGAAATGTATGTCCGAGATCGCTTGAACTGTTGCATAAAAACGGGTATTAAGTCTGAAGTAACACATACAGAGTCTGTTTGGATAGAATTTTCAGAGGGGCATGAAAAGTTAATTTTAGGGTGATATACCATCCCCCAAATTTAGATAGGGACCAGGGAGACTACTATGGAGGAAATTGTTAGGCCACAAGGCACGATAATGTAGTAATTCTAGGAGACTTTAACTTTTGTCATATGATTGGAATTTCTTGACTGGGAATTTAGAATCATACGACTTCTTAAAGTAGTTCAGGATTGTTTTTTGAAGCAGTTTGTGACAGAACCTACAAGGGTAAAAACCTGCTTGACTTAATTCTCGCAACATGAATCCCTTGTTAATAATTTAGAAGTTTCAGAGGAACTGGGTGCTAGCGACCACAAATCAATTACATTTAGAATTGAATGGAAGTATGAAAGCAGGGATAACTCAGTAACAGTCCCAGATTTTCCTTAGCAGATTACATGGGGTTAGAGAACACTTATCATCTGTTGAAATGGGGTAAGAAGAGAGCTAATCAATATGAC
>NW_026472398.1:0-31434 GCF_026875155.1 Cherax quadricarinatus
AATAGAAGATTGTGGGGGTATTAGGGGTTGGAATTATAAGGTGCAAGATAGGGGTTTCGGAAATTTAAATGGAAAAAGACTTTCAAAACAACTAATCCCAAGGTTTAGGAGTGATAAGAGAAAGCACTAATTTTTCAATACCAAAACTGAAAGAAGCGGGTTGGTATTACTGTCCAGAAGGAAACAGGGGACCATTTGGTAAAAGGGAACTCCCCAAGTTTAGTGGTAATAAAATTGGGATCGGGTTTTAGTATGCAAAAAGACACCCCGGGAAAGGGTTTTGAAAAATTTAAACCAGCAAGGTAGGGGAGAGGGCACCTCAGGACAGTGCCCTTTCCATATCTCGGGGCATTCCAAAACAGGTTTAAACCCCCCCCAAAAAAAAATTTGGATTTAAAAATAGTTTGGTTTAAGGGGAAACTTGTTAAACAAACACCGTGGTGAATAATGATGTGAAACCACCCTTAAGGAATTTTTGGGGTGGCATTCTCAAGTTCAAGACAATAAAGTTAATACATCAGATACACTAACCACATCAAACACCTTTCTGGGGTTGCAGACTGTCAATCACTTCACTTTTTCCACTCCTGCGTCTTTTTTAATGCAACTTGTTATTGAAGAGGAGTTCTGGTAGGCGAAAGTTCTGATATAGACCCCAAACGGTTGCTCAAATTTGTCTTTTTTTAAGCGCTATTTTGGCAAAACTGAATCTTTTTTCCCCATTTTCGGGCCCACAGCGGGGAAGGAAGGTTTTGTGTCACGTCCGGGAAACTTTTCCAACAAACAAATTTCTTTGAAGTGGAAGAACGTCTTTGATGAAAATTTCTTTTGTGGGAAAATCCTGGAAACGTTTGTACAATGAACTCCGGCAATGTTTAGTTTGCGATTCGGTTTAATGAATAATGAAAAAAAATTCGGGAAAGTTTAGATCCAATTCTTCTTGAGAAAGAGGGAGTTCTGACCCCTGGCCCCCCACGCCAAACCCCCGTCTAAACCCCAAACCCCCGTCAAGGAAGGATTCGACCACACTTGCCATTCAATAGCCACGCCAATGATGATGGTTCCGATGGAAAAACATACCCGGAGGCTTTATTAACTGCGGGAAGGGGAGGAGATTTTAGGTTGCAACAAAGCCATACCCCCATAAAAAAAGTTTCCGAACTGGGTTTGCAGTGTCTCTAGTTTGTGGATGTCTATCCCCCTTTAGGCCCAAACAGACACCTGGAAAAAAATTGAAATAGGGGGAGGGAAAAGACCCTGTTTTTTGGGCAAATTTGGCTTCCCCCCTTTTGGGACGGGGCGATTTATGAAAGAAATCCAATCTTTCCTATCTGATGAATTTAAAAGAAATTCACCCCCTTTTTCCCTTTGATTTGGACGGGAAGTGCAAGACCGGGAAAATTCAAAAGGAATCCATTCCAAAGTTACTAATTACTTTCGGACCAAAAAGAGTTCCCCCGCGAAGTTTAGCCCCTCGCTGAGGATTCAAAACGCTGAAACCCGGGATTTCCCCGGGCAAATTTCCTTAGTGTTACCCCCATGATTCGCGTCAGTTTACGGATTTGACGATATTTAGATCTGCTATCTTTGAAGGCTGCATTTTCTGAACTGGTACAATAATACCCAAAACTGGGGTAACGAACGTTGAAGGAGACCCTTGTTATCACGTTTTACTAATGGAAAGGTAGCCCAGAAAAAAGTATTCTCTTTATCTTGTGTTTTTCATTTGCTCCTTAAAAAAGCTCTGTTGAATACTTTGAAATAAAAATTAAGAATGAAATATTTCGAGGTGTCGTCTCAATTTTAAAAATCTCTGGAAAAGCCTGGGGTTGCTAGTTTATATGGGTTGGGAAAATCACCCTTTTCCCTGGGTTGTTTCCAAAGTTTTAAGCGAGTGCTTATTGCTTCCACATATATTTTTCTACGTTATTTTTTTTTTGTTTCCTGGCCAATTTATTTTAAATTAAATTTTTCTGGTCCAGCAAAACTTTGGGTTTAACCCCCCCAAATGAAAATCATGAATTGGGGAAGGGAAAAAAGACCCCAGAGTAAAGGTGGGGGCGCCAGAAACTGCAAAACCCCATTTTTAAAAAAAAAGATCCGGGATAAGAGTATGTTTCGGGGGCCTCAGTAGGAGTCATTCAAGCTCTGTACACCCTGTACGTCAGGCCCCTTTGGAGTATGCAGCACCCTATTGAGCCCACACCCGTCAAGCACGTCATGAAAAAGAGAAAGTGCAAGGTTTGCAGCAAGACTAGTTCCGGAGCTTATGGGGTATCTACGAGGAGGGTTAAGGGAAATCGCCCTAACGACACTGGAGGACAAGAGCGGATGGGGAAGACATGATAAGACATATAAATACCTGCGAGTGAATTGGACAAAGTTGGATAGGGATAGGATGTTTCAGAAGATGTGTCACGGTAACATGGTCATAATGGGATGTTGGTGACTCAGATGAATTACAGGGATGTTAGGAGTACCTCAGTCATAGAGTTGCCAGAAGTGGATAAGCTGTAGAGTGAAGTTAGTGGAGCAGGATCAATACTTAGCTTAAGAAGAAGTATGATAAAGCTCTGGTGCAGGGAAAGGGAATGGACATAATAGCGACCAGTGAAGAGCGGGGCCAGGAGCTGTGAATCGACCCCCCTAAACCACAATTAGGTGAATGAACATGCACACACACAACACACACACACACACACACACACACACAACACAGAGGAGTCACTCACAGGTTATGCTCACAAACCTGATCATAACAGAAAAAAACGATTCTACCTATAACAATCAACCTATTTTAATATAATAATTCCTATATAATTCTGATATAAAAGCAATGCTAAAACCATTGTTCGTGGGATGCATTTAATATGCGTAATTTAGATGAGACTGGGTTCCAAACAGAGGAGAATGAAAATTATAGTCCTCAATGTTCCGATGGCTAGTTATGTGATCCGATCAGTGGGTAACGTCCAGTGGTACTGGGGCACCTGATGTTGAAGCATGATGGTTGGTGGACTAAGAGGGTTTGGATTTAGACTGACTCCAAGGAGGACGTACAAAAATATCAAGGATTCCATTCCAGGGGCAGTCGCGGATAGTTATTGCTCTTTAAAGCTTTAATATGGAGGAATTAAAATCATCATGAGGATCAGGCAGGATTTCAAAGAGACTGGACAGGCTGGACACAGTGGTCCAGCAATTGGCTTCTCGACGAATTCAACTCTGGCAAATGCTACTCAGCTCCCGTGTAGATCGAGAGGGCAAAGAAGGCCGCAAAAGAGTATAGGTAGGTGGCCAAAGACTGCAAACCTCGCTCAAGGAGAAATATTTGGCGGAATATAACACCGAGAAACACGTCTCCGGAAGCACACATCAACCAGATAACTGCTTGCAGGATATGTACGCCTGGCAAACCTGGATTGCGTATTCGATACTTAGTAAGGAATCTTTCAAGACACTGCTACACCGTGTACGTCAGGCCCATAAATGGTAGTACTGCAGCACCAGTTTGAACCCGCACCGGTCAAGCACGTTACGAAATTAGAGAAAGGGCAAAGGTTTGCGACAAGGTTAGTTCCAGAGATCAGGGAGAATGTCCTCGAAGAATGGTTAAGGAAAATCGGCCTGACGACATCTGGAGGACAGGAGGGCTTAGGGGGCCATGTTAACGACATACAAAATGCTGCGGGATAGAAAGGTGACTGAGAACAAGATGTTCTAGATAGGGGACACCAGAAACAAAGGGTCAACTTGGAAGTTGAAGACTCAGATGAGTCAAAGGGGATGTTAGGAAGTATTTCTTCAGTCATAGAAGTGGTCAGAAGGTGGAACAGTCTGGCGAGTGAATGTAGTGGAGGCAGGAACCATACATAGCTTTAAGACGAGGTATGATAAAGCTCATGGAGCAGGAAGAGAGAGGACCTAGTTAGCGTTCAGTGAAAAGAGGAGGGGCAGGAGCTGAGTCTCGACATTGCAACCCACAATTAGGTGAGTTACAATTAGGTGAGTCAGTCAGCTGGCACTTTATAAGTTACACTCTTTAAGTACTGGGTAAGTCCCTCTTTCCCCAAGAACAAACTTGAATTATTTTGCGCATGGATTTCAACAAGTTACATAGGAGAGTTCCTTGAGATTATTTCCATGTATGTCATGATAAGCATCACCAGTTGCTGCAGATCTATCACCTGCATAATTATGCTGATAATTTCTTGATTCTACCACATCCCAAAGGTTTATGCCAAATTTCTGACTTACATCTGCATTTCGGAGCGGAATCGCGATTTATCAGACACGGTGGACGTTTTTCCAATCTTTCAATGTCACAGCTTTGTCAGTCTGTGCCCAATGTAGCCTCGGTTTCCTCATTTTTGTGTGATAGGTAGAGGATCCTGGTTCGAAGTGTTGTGACTTTCAGAGATGTTTTCTCCATGTTATGTTGTAAAACATGTGTTTGAGTTACTGTCATCTTGTCAGCTTGAAACCTTTTAGGCTTCTCTCCGGACCACTATCATTAACAAATGTTTTCACCCCACACAAAACTGCCGCACGCACTGGAACGTTTTTGTCCCTTTTCACATCATTCTCTGCGAACTCTAGAGACTGTTGTGCCTGAAAGGTCAGTGGAATTTAGCAGTTTGAGATAATCAGACTACCCGTCTGCACCAACAATCATTCCACGGTCATTTCAGATCACATTCCCTCCTCTGATTTTGGTAATAAAACAACATGCATGTCTGCATGCTTTTATGCATTGAGGGGCTGTTACTTTTATTGGTTGAATAGATATTTGCTTTAAGAACAGGTGTAGATGATGCTACCCCACTCACAATAACACCTTCTCCCATTTCTCTCTACTACCACAGATTATATTTGTATATCGATTTCAATATTTATAAAACTATGTGGTAAACATATGAAAATTGGAATTTCTTCTTGCTACAGCGGTTTTTTTAGGCATGACGACCCCATGAAATGGGCCCATTGCTTCCCTCTTATTAAGCATTTAGACTTGAAAATGAGGTTTTTTTTTTCTGATACGTTAGTGAACTATTAAAAGAATTGTGTTACGTAAATGAAGGCATCACATATGTTTCCTAATACGGAAGAAACTAGAGTTACTAGTGTATGTGCCATGGCCGCTGGAGGTGCATAGTGCCACACTGACATTACCTGAAGTAAATATCCGTGAAACAGTAAAAATACATTAGTTTAACTTTAATATGCATTAAACTACATTTTCGTATCAATAACAGAAGTCCAGTACAGTAACACAGAAGACAAGTACAGTAACACAGAAGACAAGTACAGTAACACAGAAGACAAGTACAGTAACACAGAAGACCAGTACAGTAACACAGAAGACAAGTACAGTAACACAGAAGACAAGTACAGTAACACAGAAGACCAGTACAGTAACACAGAAGACCAGTGCAGTAACAGAAGAGCAGTACAGTAACACAGAAGACCAGTACAGTAACACAGAAGACCAGTACAGTAACACAGAAGAACAGTACAGTAACAGAAGACCAGTACAGTAACACAGAAGACCAGTACAGTAACAGAAGACCAGTACAGTAACACAGAAGAACAGTGCAGTAACAGAAGACCAGTACAGTAACACAGAAGACCAGTACAGTAACACAGAAGACCAGTACAGTAACACAGAAGACCAGTACAGTAACACAGAAGACCAGTACAGTAACACAGAAGAACAGTACAGTAACACAGAAGACCAGTACAGTAACACAGAAGACCAGTACAGTAACACAGAAGACCAGTACAGTAACACAGAAGACCAGTACAGCAACACAGAAGAACAGTACTGTAACACAGAAGACAAGTACAGTAACACAGAAGACCAGTACAGTAACACAGAAGACAAGTACAGTAACACAGAAGACCAGTACAGTAACACAGAAGATCAGTACAGTAACACAGAAGACAAGCACAGTAACACAGAAGACCAGTACAGTAACACAGAAGACCAGTACAGTAACACAGAAGACAAGTACAATAACACAGAAGACAAGTACAGTAACACAGAAGACCAGTACAGTAACACAGAAGACAAGTACAGTAACACAGAAGACCAGTACAGTAACACAGAAGACAAGTACAGTAACACAGAAGACCAGTACAGTAACACAGAAGACCAGTACAGTAACACAAAAGACCAGTACAGCAACACAGAAGACAAGTACTGTAACACAGAAGACCAGTACAGTAACACAGAAGAACAGTACAGTAACACAGAAGGCCAGTACAGTAACACAGAGACCAGTACAGTAACACAGAAGACCAGTACAGTAACACAGAAGAACAGTACAGTAACACAGAAGACCAGTACAGTAACACAGAAGACCAGAACAATAACACAGAAGACCAGTACAGTAACACAGACGGTCAGTACAGTAACACAGAAGACCAGTACAGTAACACAGAAGACCAGTACAGTAACACAGAAGACAGTACAGTAACACAGAAGAACAGTACAGTAACACAGAAGAACAGTACAGTAACACAGAAGAACAGTACAGTAACACAGAAGAAAAGTACAGTAACACAGAAGAACAGTGCAGTAACAGAAGACCAGTACAGTAACACAGAAGAACAGTGCAGTAACAGAAGACCAGTACAGTAACACAGAAGACCAGTACAGTAACACAGAAGACCAGTACAGTAACACAGAAGACCAGTACAATAACACAGAAGACAGTACAGTAACACAGAGAACAGTACAGTAACACAGAAGACCAATACAGTAACAAAGAAGACAAGTTACAGTAACACAGAAGACCAGTACAGTAACACAGAAGACCAGTACAGTAACACAGAAGACAAGTACAGTAACACAGAAGAACAGTACAGTAACACAGAAGAACAGTGCAGTAACAGAAGACCAGTACAGTAACACAGAAGACCAGTACAGTAACACAGAAGACCAGTACAGTAACACAGAAGACCAATACAGTAACACAGAAGACAAGTACAGTAACAGAGAAGACCAGTACAGTAACACAGAAAACCAGTACAGTAACACAGAAGACAAGTACAGTAACACAGAAGACCAGTACAGTAACACAGAAGACCATTTCAGTAACACAGAAGACAAGTACAGTAACACAGAAGACCAGTACAGTAACACAGAAGACCAGTACAGAAACACAGAAGACCAGTACAGTAACACAGAAAACCAGTACAGTAACACAGAAGACCAGTACAGTAACACAGAAAATCAGTACAGTAACACAGAAGACCAGTATAGTAACACAGAAGACCAGTATAGTAACACAGAAGACCAGTATAGTAACACAGAAGACCAGTACAGTAACACAGAAGACCAGTACAGTAACACAGAAGACCAGTACAGTAACACAGAAGACCAGTACAGTAACACAGAAGACAAGTACAGTAACATAGAAGACAAGTACAGTAACACAGAAGACCAGTACAGTAACACAGAAGACCAGTACAGTAACACAGACGATCAGTACAGTAACACAGACGATCAGTACAGTAACACAGAAGACCAGTACAGTAACACAGAAGACCAGTACAGTAACACAGAAGACCAGTACAGTAACACAGAAGACCAGTACAGTAACACAGAAGACCAGTACAGTAACACAGAAGACAAGTACAGTAACATAGAAGACAAGTACAGTAACACAGAAGACCAGTACAGTAACACAGAAGACCAATACAGTAACACAGAACACAGGTACAGTAACACAGAAGACCAGTACAGTAACACAGAAGACAAGTACAGTAACACATAAGACCAGTGCAGTAACACAGAAGACAAGTACAGTAACACAGACGGTCAGTACAGTAACACAGAGGACCAGTACAGTAGCACAGACGAAAAGTACAGAAACACAGACGATCAGTACAGTAACACAGAAGACCAGTACAGCAACACAGAAGACAAGTACAGCAACACAGAAGACAAGTACAGTAACACAGAAGACCAGTACAGTAACACAGAAGAACAGTACAGTAACACAGAAGACCAGTACAGTAACACAGGCGATCAGTACAGTAACACAGAAGACCAGTACAGTAACACAGGCGATCAGTACAGTAACACAGAAGACCAGTACAGTAACACAGAAGACCAGTACAGTAACACAGAAGAGCACTACAGTAACACAGAAGACCAGTACAGTAACACAGAAGACAAGTACAGTAACACAGACGATCAGTACAGTAACACAGAAGACCAGTACAGTAACACAGAAGACCAGTACAGTAACAGACGATCAGTACAGTAACACAGAAGACCAGTTCAGTAACACAGAAGACCAGTACAGTAACGCAGAAGACCAGTACAGTAACAAATACGATCAGTACAGTAACACAGAAGACCAGTACAGTAACACAGAAGACAAGTACAGTAACACAGAAGACCAGTACAGTAACACAGAAGACAAGTACAGTAACACAGAAGACCAGTACAGTAACACAGAAGATCAGTACAGTAACAGAGAAGACAAGCACAGTAACACAGAAGACCATTACAGTAACACAGAAGACCTGTACAGTAACACAGAAGACAAGTACAATAACACAGAAGACAAGTACAGTAACACAGAAGACCAGTACAGTAACACAGAAGACAAGTACAGTAACACAGAAGACCAGTACAGTAACACAGAAGACAAGTACAGTAACACAGAAGACCAGTACAGTAACACAGAAGACCAGTACAGTAACACAGAAGACCAGTACAGCAACACAGAAGACAAGTACTGTAACACAGAAGACCAGTACAGTAACACAGAAGAACAGTACAGTAACACAGAAGGCCAGTACAGTAACACAGAAGACCAGTACAGTAACACAGAAGACCAGTACAATAACACAGAAGAACAGTACAGTAACACAGAAGACCAGTACAGTAACACAGAAGACCAGAACAATAACACAGAAGACCAGTACAGTAACACAGACGGTCAGTACAGTAACACAGAAAACCAGTACAGTAACACAGAAGACCAGTACAATAACACAGAAGAACAGTACAGTAACACAGAAGAACAGTACAGTAACACAGAGAACAGTACAGTAACACAGAAGAACAGTACAGTAACACAGAAGAAAAGTACAGTAACACAGAAGAACAGTGCAGTAACAGAAGACCAGTACAGTAACACAGAAGAACAGTGCAGTAACAGAAGACCAGTACAGTAACACAGAAGACCAGTACAGTAACACAGAAGACCAGTACAGTAGCACAGAAGACCAGTACAATAACACAGAAGAACAGTACAGTAACACAGAGAACAGTACAGTAACAAAGAAGACCAATACAGTAACAAAGAAGACAAGTACAGTAACACAGAAGACCAGTACAGTAACACAGAAGACCAATACAGTAACACAGAAGACAAGTACAATAACACAGAAGAACAGTACAGTAACACAGAGAAACAGTGCAGTAACAGAAGACCAGTACAGTAACACAGAAGACCAGTACAGTAACACAGAAGACCAGTACAGTAACACAGAAGACCAATACAGTAACACAGAAGACAAGTACAGTAACAGAGAAGACCAGTACAGTAACACAGAAAACCAGTACAGTAACACAGAAGACAAGTACAGTAACACAGAAGACCAGTACAGTAACACAGAAGACCATTTCAGTAACACAGAAGACAAGTACAGTAACACAGAAGACCAGTACAGTAACACAGAAGACCAGTACAGTAACACAGAAGACCAGTACAGTAACACAGAAAACCAGTACAGTAACACAGAAGACCAGTACAGTAACACAGAAAATCAGTACAGTAACACAGAAGACCAGTATAGTAACACAGAAGACCAGTATAGTAACACAGTAGACCAGTATAGTAACACAGAAGACCAGTACAGTAACACAGAAGACCAGTACAGTAACACAGAAGACCAGTACAGTAACACAGAAGACCAGTACAGTAACACAGAAGACAAGTACAGTAACATAGAAGACAAGTACAGTAACACAGAAGACCAGTACAGTAACACAGAAGTCCAGTACAGTAACACAGACGATCAGTACAGTAACACAGACGATCAGTACAGTAACACAGAAGACCAGTACAGTAACAGAGAAGACCAGTACAGTAACACAGAAGACCAGTACAGTAACACAGAAGACCAGTACAGTAACACAGAAGACCAGTACAGTAACACAGAAGACAAGTACAGTAACATAGAAGACAAGTACAGTAACACAGAAGACCAGTACAGTAACACAGAAGACCAGTACAGTAACACAGAACACAAGTACAGTAACACATAAGACCAGTGCAGTAACACAGAAGACAAGTACAGTAACACAGACGGTCAGTACAGTAACACAGAGGACCAGTACAGTAGCACAGACGAAAAGTACAGAAACACAGACGATCAGTACAGTAACGCAGAAGACCAGTACAGCAACACAGAAGACAAGTACAGTAACACAGAAGACAAGTACAGTAACACAGAAGACCAGTACAGTAACACAGAAGAACAGTACAGTAACACAGAAGACCAGTACAGTAACACAGGCGATCAGTACAGTAACACAGAAGACCATACAGTAACACAGGCGATCAGTACAGTAACACAGAAGACCAGTACAGTAACACAGAAGACCAGTACAGTAACACAGAAGACCAGTACAGTAACACAGAAGACAAGTACAGTAACACAGACGATCAGTACAGTAACACAGAAGACCAGTACAGTAACACAGAAGACCAGTACAGTAACAGACGATCAGTACAGTAACACAGAAGACCAGTTCAGTAACACAGAAGACCAGTACAGTAACGCAGAAGACCAGTACAGTAACAAATACGATCAGTACAGTAACACAGAAGACCAGTACAGTAACGCAGAAGACAAGTACAGTAACAAATACGATCAGTACAGTAACACAGAAGTCCAGTACAGTAACAAAGTATTACAGTACAGTGACAGAGAAGACCAGTACAGTAATAGAGAAGAACAATAAAGTAGAGGTGGCTGGGTTTATACAATACGGGTATACCTTTCTGGGAACGCGCAGCGACTGAAATATATTTAGTTGCTTAATGTTAACTTTGGTGAATGCATTAATGTTGCTCCTCTTTACGTATTTTTAGAACTGTTAGCTCCGAGGAATGAACACAAATAAGAACACTACTACGACTCCTATCAGAGAGGCTGGAGTGGGAATAACATCACAGTGGCTTCTCTCAGAGAGGCTGGAGTGGGAGTAACACCACAGTGTCTACTGACAGGGAGGCTAGAGTGGGAATAACACCACCGTGGCTGCTATCAGAGAGGCTGGAATGAGAATATCACCACCGTGGCTTCTGTCAGAGAGGCTGGAGTGGGAGTAACACCACAGTGGCTACTGTCAGGGAGGTTGGAGTGGCAATATCACAACCGTAACTACTGGTCAGAATTGACACTTTTGAGTCCAAATTAGCATATCATGAATTGTAATAATAATAATAATGACAATAATAATAATAATAATAATAATAATAATAATAATAATAATAATAAAATAAAATTATTATAATAATAAAACTAGTATTATTTGCGACCACTGTCAGCCTCAGAGTTATCCCCTGAGTTACCAGACCCTTGCCACGTTGGAGGCCAGTGGCTCGTCTTTAAGGTCCACTCCCCCCCCCTCGCCTTCCCCAGGTTCATGTGTCCAGGAATCCATTCGTGGGCCCCCGGATGTCTCCCCTTCCTCACTTCCCTAAGGTCAGCCTCGCCTCTCTCTCTCTCTGCCTTCCAGCCTCAGCCTTCCCCAGGTTCATGTATCCAGGAATCCATCCGTCCGCCTCCGGATGTTTCCCCTTTCTCACTTCCCCAAGGTCAGCGTCACCAACCTGTATTCTTGCTTTCCCCAGGTTCATGTATCCAGGAATCCATCCGTCCGCCACCGGATGTCTTCCCTTCCCCACTTACCCAAGGTCAGCCTCAACTGCTAGTATTCATGCCTTCCCCAAGTTCATGTATCCAGGAATCTATCCGTCCGCCACCGGATATCTCCCCTTCCTCACTTTCCCAAGGTCAGCCTCAACAACAACCTTCCTCAAGTTCCTGTATCCAGGAATCCATCCGTTCGCTCCCGGATGTCTTCCCTTCGACACTCACCTAAGGTCGGCGGTGCCTTCCCTGGATCAGTGTTTCCACTTCCCCAGAGTCAGCGGTTGCCACCCTCAGTGACCTTGCTACATGGAAACTTGGTCTTGTCTAGCTGGTCTACTATAGAGACTGTCCAGGTGAGTGGAATTACTGGAGGGGACACACACAGAAAACTGCGTCCAGTAATTACATCCACCAAGACAGCCGCGACCGTACACCAGCTAGACGCCACCAAGCTGTCACACAGTTCGGCCACTTCGGAGAGGCTAATTAAGAACAATTTTGGAATTCCTTTTATATTACAATATGAATTTATACTTAGTACATGATTTTTCTTAGTTATTTAAGAGTTTAAAAGTATTTGTGAGTGTTTTATTTTACTTAGATGAATGTCCAAGTGTTGAAGAACTTTTCCACCTCCATCAAAACTGTATTACATGTTACTTTGTTTTCATTTTTATTTAATTATTCGTCTTTTACATTTGACACTCAAAGGCTAACAAGCGCACAAACATACACATATATTATTATTTTCACACACATTTGTATGTCTCAGCACACGCACCTTATGCATACACCATTATACATACACTTGTATGCATAAAAAACACACACACGCAGTCCCAGATATAACAAATACGCACACATGCATACAATGCACGCAATTCTCTCCTCTCACTCTAACATGTATGAGGTCACGCACACGTAAGCACACACATCTCACTCCAAATCCCATGCCACGAATACTCATGCATACATACATGTATACACATTCTCATAGACATACTTGTACTAGTAGAGGCAATGTATTCATATCTCCTAAAACAATTATGTTGACTCAGAGTTCCCAAAATATTCACTGAGTACATCTCAGTCACCACAGTCGTCTCTCATCCACACTTACCTTCCCTATGTGATACTAATACAAATATTGCTATAACAACAAATACACAAAAATAATAACTCTCTGAGGATAAAGTCGACCATCATGGTAGTCTCGACCTGTTGACGTAAAACATTTCGGTAGTCGCTCCTGCAACTTGGCAAATTCGCTTCGTTGTTTGTTGCTGTACTGCACATTTGCAACACTATCAACAACAAAAAAAAACTGTCTTTTACAACAGTTTTCTTATTTTGTTTAACTTTTGTTAAGGTATGTTCATCCTGAACATCAGTAAGAGTAAAGACGTGAGTCCAGAAGCTTAGAATCAACAGGTGGAAACACAGCAAGGCTAGTACATACACCCACACCAACACACACACACAGTTACGACTTTGATGTCGTAACTTATATAAAATGGTCCTGGCTCCTAAAGGCTGATCACATTGTCGTCTAGGGGTTATAAAATTACACTGAAAAACACAGCAACTTTTGGGCTAGCATGTACTCCTACAAATTAAGCATGAGTGAAAATAATTAATGTTGTGTAAGGAAGGACATAAAAACTCACCTATACAAAAAATATATCTACATTAATAATATATATAACTAACAACCTACTCCAAAAAAAAAAAACACCACACTCCAGTTCACATTAGCTCACTAGCACACTGCTACTAATGAATTAAACAAAATAAATCATCAGGGAGGCACCATGACATACACACCCCCGTCTTCACTTCTGTCTAGTAGACTAATTACCAGCAGCAAAACACCATACAGTACTCTCCAAAACACAGGCCTCTGCATACTAGGGCTTTACAAATAAACATGAGAGCACCAGAAAATACACAAATAGAATACACTAAAAAACTTGCCAATATTACGTACTCAAACTACCGCCCAAACATGATGACTTTACCCCGTCACCACCCGACTCGTACTGAACTAAAACAAACATCTCTCATCTGCTCCTGTCCTGGCCACTGCCTGACTGACAGGAATAAAACGTTCTCCTTCAGGGAATAATACACGTCCGCTTTTAGTATTCTACACCAAAAATGACGTTATATATGGAGCGTTATTTTATATCAATATTTTTTCTGCATGTCACTGCGTAATACATACACACACACACACACACACACACACACACACACACACACACACACACACACACACACACATATACACAACACACACACACACTCACACACACACCACACTCACACACACACACACACACTCACACACACACACACACACACACACACACACACACACACACACACACACACACACACACACACATACACACACACACACACACACACACACACCCACACACACACACACACACACACACACACACACACACACACACACACACACACACACACACACACAACACTCTGCTGTCAGCAGAGTCAGCCAGTCAGTATAAAAGAAATGAAGCAATAAGAAGGATAAGACGAAAAGGGTAAAAAAACTTTAAAGAATGTCATAATCACAGTAGAATAAGACTGTTGACCAGACCAGGTAAAGTGTATGTCGGAAACATAAACACATATGCAGTTTAATGTAATCCTTTATTGACAACGTTTCGCCCACACAGTGGGCTTTTTCAAGTCACAAACAGATCTACCTGGGGTGGAAGGTACGGGAGTATATATAGACAGGTTCAGAATGTTGAGGTCAGGTGGAGAATGCTGCATCTGATGATCCACCGGGTGGGGTTATAGAGTCTTGGGTAGCTTGGCAGGGGTATTGGACAAGTTGTGAGTAGACCTTCTGCAGTGTTCTATGTTCTTATGTGGGATAGCGATGAAGAAGTTTCGGAATTATCATTGTAGAAGTGATGGTAAAGAAAAAAAGGGTAAAAAAGAAGAGTGTCAATTCAGAGAAGAAAGGGATCTGTGGATCATGTGTAAATACTGAAATACATAAGTTAACAACACTTATATAAAGGAAAGCTGCACTTGGGTGCATTTATAGGTTTGGAAAAGATATACGAGAGATGTTAGTAGAACTACAAATGTATTTAATCTTAGGTAATGTTTTGGTAGCGGTAGTATTGAATAAGTTACACTATACAAGGAAGACAGTAATGATTTACCCAAAACCTGGGTCTTAGATAATGTTGTGTGATGTCACCTGTGGTCTTAAAGACGTGTGATGTCACTGTACTTTGGTCAAAAGACATTTTATACAAAGTAAGCCAACATGTAGACCAGGTGTCACTGTTAACACAGCTTAATTAACATACTATGTTAAAACTCTGTACACACACACACACACACACACACACACACACACACACACACCCCACACACACACACACCCACCCCCCACCCACACACCCAAAATATATATATATATATATATATATATATATATATATATATATATATATATATATATATATTATATATATATATATATTTATATATATATGCATACATACACATGCATACATACATACATACAATACATACATACATACATAATGCGCGTTCATATAAGTATACATTTATACATTTACCATTGATTCCATCTGCGACCTTCAAATTCATGTAGGAAACACCAGAAACAGAGATTATTATAATTTGTTTACAGTTTTCATGGAGGAGATTTAGAGATTCACATTTGACACTCATCAATACACAATAACATGTACACTCATACACAATATGTGACACTCATACACAATATGTGACACTCATACACAATATTTGACACTCGTACACAATATGTCACATAAACAATATGTGACACTCATACACTCATACACATTCCGCAAACAATACACTCATTCTTACAAAATAACATGTACATATGACATTCATCAACACACAGTAACATGTACACATGACACACATACACAGTAACATGTACATATGACACCCATACACAATAACATGTACACATGACACCCATACACAGTAACATGTACATATGACACCCATACACAATAACATGTACACATGACACACATACACAATAACATGCACACATAACACCCATACACAAAAACATGTAACATAACACCCATACATCAATAACTGTAATATGACCACCCTTACACAATAACATGCACACATAAACACCCCTAACAATAAACATGCCTCCCATAACACCCTACACAATAACATGTACACATGACACCCATACACAACAAGATGTACACATGACACACATACTCAATAACATGTCACATGGGACACACATATACAATCAACATGCACTCATGACACATAAACAAACATGTACTCATAACACCCATTTATAAGAACTTACACACATGACACAGTCTTCACTAGTGTCACAAAACATGTCTCAACTTTATATATTACATATTTCACAAAGAATGTCGTCGAATCGAAATACCGTTTTAAACCAGCATTAATGTATTGTGGAAAATTACTGATATATGTGTATGTGTGTTCGTTAGCCTTTCTGTGTCAAATGATAATGACCAATAAATAAATTAAAATGAAACCTGTGTAATTTAAATACAGTTTTGAGAGGTGGAAAAAGTTCTTCAACCACTTGGCCATTATCCACATAAATCAAACACTCACAAATACTTTTAAAACTATAAAAAGCAAGAAATTTCGTACTAGTATAAAATTCATTGTTAATATAAAAGGATTTCCAAAATTGTTTCTAATTGCCTCGTATCGGTGGCCGAGCTATGTGCGGCTCGTCTCGTCTCCAGGCCTACTGTTCCAGGCTGTTCTTGGTTGGGTGTAATTATGGACACAGTTTACTGTGTGTCCCTCAGTAATTCCACCAACCCGCGACGTCTCGGCCCGTAGACCAGCTAGACAAGACCAAGTTTGGCACAGCAAAGAACTGTGGGTGGCAACCGCTGGTCTCTTGGGGAAGTGGGGAAGGGGAGGTCCCCTGATCGGATTGACACAAGTGGACTCTGGAGCACTGATCGGGGATGAGCACCGCCCGACCTTAGGTACGGGGGGAAGGAGACATCCGGTGAGCGAACGGATGGATTCCTGGATACATGAACCTGGGGGGCATGATACTAGCAGTTGAGGCTAACCCTGTGTAAGTGGGGAAAGGGGAGACATCGGCGGGAGACGAATGGAATTCTGGTTCATGAACTGGGGAAGGCATCAATGATTACGTAGCAGTTGGGCTAACCTTAGGTAAAGGGGGAAGGGGAGACATCCGGCGGCGGACGATGGATTCCTGTACATGATCTGGGGAAGGCCAAGCATACAGCTGGACTTCGAGAAAGGTGGGGGAGGGAGTTCCACTCAGTGACGCAAGTGGGACTTGGAGACACTAATCAGGGGAAGGCCTGACCTAACTCTTGACCTTAGGTAAGTGGGGAAAGGAAGACATCAGGAGAGAACAAATGGATTCCTGGATACTGAGCTTGGGGTGGTTGTTGTTGAGGCTTGATCTTAGGGACGTGAGGGAAGGGGAGGGACATCTGGGATGCGAACGGATGGATTCATGGATACATGAACCTGGGGGAAAGCCAGGAATACAGGTGGGTGAGGCTGACTTGGGGAAGTGAGGAAAGGAAAAACATCGGCGGCGGGGACGGATGGAATTCTGGATACATGAAATCTGGGAAAAGGCTGAGGCTGGAAGCAGAGAGAGAGAGAGGAGAGAGAGAAGAGGCGAGGTGACCTTAGGGAAGTGAGGAAGGGGAGACATCCAGGGGCCCACGGATGGATTTCTGGACACGTGAAACTGGGGAAAGGAACGCAGAGGGGGGGGGGGGTGGACTTAAGAGTAGCTTGGTCAGATCACTGACAGTGGTAGGATATGTAGTGAAATTTCTCAATGCCTACTCCTCTCAGTTTCCACGCAGGAAAATACTTAGCGATATTTCTGAAAAATAATAGTTATGTAGAACAGGATGATAATAAACTATGCACGGTTTATTACGGTAACTAGTGACATGTCCTCAGAAAAGTAGAGAAACTAAAACCTAACAAACCCCAGGTATGATGAACTCGTTTGCAAGGGTGTTAAAGGAATGTAAAGAGGAACTTAGCATACCTTTGGCTAATCTTTTTTAAACACATATCACTACAAACTGGCATAGTGCCTGACAATGTGGAAAAGGGCAAAATGTAATACCTATTTACAAGGCAGGTGACTGGTCCATGGCTTCGACTTATATATATATATATATATTATATATATATATATTTATTATAAATATATATTATATATATATATATATATATTATATATATATATATATATATATATAGAATGTGTGTGTGTTGTGTATATAGACCAAAAAGCCTTTCCTCCATAGTGGGAATATTTATGAATCAATAACAATTCGATGCAATTCGTATCCATTTGGATAGGTACAGATTGATTAATGATCCCAACATAGTTTTACAATGGGACGTTCCTGTCTTACGAATTTACTAACTTTTTGTCACTATGGTGATTTGAGAAGGTAGATCTGGAATGAATGTTGTTCTTGTGTTTATGACTTCAGTAAAGCTTTCGATAGACTTCCACACCAGAGGATATTGAGGAGACTTAAGCACACGAAAATAGGAGGAGAAATTTTTTTCCTGGGTAGAAGGCAATGGCTGACAAATAGGCAGCAGAGTGTGTGCATAAATGAGGACGAAATCAGAATGGGGGGCACGTCACAAGCGGTGTTCTCAGGGGTCAGTGTTGGGCCCGTTGGTTGTTCACAATTTACATAAACGATATAGATGAGGGATTAAAATAGTCTACTTAAAGCAAATTTGCTGTGACATCAAATATAGGCGTCCAATTCATTTCTTATGTCACTAGGAGCACTCCAGGATGATTTGAATAGACTGTTGCAATGGTCGGAGAAGTGGCAGATCAGTTTAATATTGACAAATGCAAGTTCTAACGTTAGGAAGGTAAAAGTAACATGCCATTTGTAAACTAAATGAATGTAGGTCTTATTACTACTGATTGCGAAAAAGGATTTAAGAGGTTCTGGTTAGTAGTAATCTTAACCAAGACAAACAGTGCATTAGAGAACACGAAATCGTAATGACTCGATTGCTAAACAAACATACACGGGCGGGTGAGAGAACCCGCGATCTGAGAATATCAAAACTCCGCCCGTGGTATGGTTTTTTTTAGTGCGTTTGTGTTCGCAATGAAGCTAACAGAATTCTTGGTTTCATATCTAGAAGAATAAATAATAGAAGTCCTCAGGTTGTTCTTAAACTCTATTATCTTGGTTAGGCACTCATTATAGACATGCGGCTCGTTCTGGTCACCATATTACAGAATGGATATAAATGCTATGGAAAACATTACAGAGGGGATGACAATGATGATCCCATGTATCAGAAATCTTCCCTACGAGGATAGACTGAGAGGCCCTGAATCTGCACACTCTCGAAAGGCGTTGAATTCGGGGGGATATGATCGAAAGTGTTATGAATGGAAAACGGATTATAATAAAGGGGATGTAATAGCGTTCTGAAAATTTCAGCAAGACAGGATCGCAGCAATGGTTTCAAGTTGGAAAATAATTAGATTCAGGAAGGATGGATATAGGAAAGACTGGTTTGGAAATGGGTTGTGGATGAGTGGAACAAACTCCGCGTACAGTTTTTCAGGCTTAAAACGTTATGTAGTTTTAAAAAAGGTTAGATAAATACATGGTTGATTGGGTGGGTGTGAGTTGGACCCTCCTGATAGCTTGTGCCTGCTGTGTCTGTGCCGTGCTCCTTTCTTTGAGTGGAGGTGACGAGACTGAGTAGGTTCATTTGGTAATGCGGGGTGGGGACGGACATGGATCCTGCTCGCAGGCGTCAGTAGGCCTATTGCAGTGTTCCTTCTTTCTTATGTTTTATGTTCTTATATACATAGTCATGCAATAACACACCTGAGGAATGGAAGATGGCAAATGCAGTCCCAACTTTTAAGAGACAGACACGAACTTTAAACTACAGAACTGTGTCACTGACGTATGCAAAGTCCATGGAGAAAATTATTCAGGAGTGGAGCACCAGGCAGGAATAAGCTTTATAACGACAACTAGCACGGCTTCAGGGAAGCAAATCCTGTGTCACAATCCTACTAAAGTTTTATGAAAACATAACGGAAATAAGACACCGAGAGGGGGTGGATAGATTGCAAATTTCTTGGACTGCAAGAAGGCTTCAACACAGTTCCTCACAAGTGGTTAAGCAAAAAACCTAGAGGATCATGGCACACATAACAGGAAAGGCACTGCAATGGATCAGAGAATATCTGGCAGGGAGGTTCTGTGACGAGCGGGGGTTCACAGGGTCGGTCCTGGGACCTGTGACGTGCGGGGTTCCACGGGGTCGGTCCTTTGGTACTGTGACGAGCGGGGTGTTCCACAAGGGTGGTCCTGGGTCCTGTGACTAGCGGGGTTCCACAAGGGTTCGGTCCTGCGACCGTGACGAGCGGGGGTGCCACAGGGGTCCGGTCCTGGGAACTGTGCTGTTTATGGTACATATAAACAACAGGGACGGAAAAGAGATACTTTCAGAAGTGTCTCTTGTTTGTTGATGAAGTTGAAGTAATGAGGATCAGTCAGGAACAACAAAGCACCTGGACAAGCTACATGTCTGGTCAGCAAATGTCTCCTGAATTTAACCCACCCAAATGCAAAGTATGGCCAAAGATGCGGAACTCACTCAGAAAAAAGATCTTAGGGTGAATATTAACACCGATGCAAAATCTCCGAGGCGCACATAAAACCAGAAACTGCTGCAGCATACTCCGAGCGCCTGGCCCATCTACCACCGCCTCCTCGCCCTTCTCCCGCCCCCCCAGTTCCCATCTTAAACTCAATTAGAAATCCTTCAAGACTCTGTTTCGCCCTGTACGTCAAGCCCATATTGTCGTGTATGCCTGCTCCAGTTTTCGAACCCACACCTGGTTAAGCACGACAGAAAATAGAGAATGTGCCAAGGTTTGCAACAAGACTAGTCCCAAGCTTAAGAGGTATGCTCCTACCGAAGAAAGGTTTAGGGACTATAGAAATTCGGCCTGACGACACTGTGAGGACAAGGAGGGTCAGGGGAGACATGATAACGACATATAAAATACTGCGCAGATAGGACAAGGTGGACCAAAAGACAGGATGTTCCAGGAGGGGACACAGAAACAAGAGGTCACAATTGGAAGTTTCGAAGACACAGATGAATCATGGGATGTTAGGAAGTATTTCTTCAGTCATAGAGTTGTCAGGAAGTGGATTAGTCTAGAAAGTGACGCGTAGTGGAGGCGGGAGGTACCCATTACATGTTTTAAGACGAAGGTGTGATTAAGCTCAAGGAGAGGGAGAGAGAGGACTAGTAGCAATCGTGAAGGATGGCGGGGTCAGGAGCTATGGACTCTACCCCTGCAATCACAAATAAGAGTGAGTTAGAAATAGGTGGAGTTACACACACACACATACGCGGAACAAATTACACCACACACACACACACACACACACACACACACACAACACCACACACACCCACACACAAACTACAAGTATGGTCCGACAAAATGGCTCTGTGAGTTTAACCCCAGTATGTGTTAAGGTCATGAAGATTGGGGAAGGACACAGAAGACCGCCGACGGAGTAAAGGTTAGGAAAAAAAATACAAAAACCAACAGCTGGCAAACTTTGTGAAAGAAAAGGATCTTGGGGTAAGATTATAACGACATGTCCCCTGAGGCACACATCATCAAATAACTGCTGCAGCAATGGGTGATTGGGAAACCTGAGATTGGCGTTTACACATTCTGAGTAGGAGTCATTTACGACATTGTACACAGTGTACGTAAGGGCCTATACTGAATATTATGGAACTCACTTAGTCAAACACGTCACGAAATTGGCGAAAGAAAGTGCAAAAATTTGCAACACGATTATTCCCGGAACTGAGGGGTATGTACTTATGAGGAGACGGTTAAGGGAACTCAACCTGATGACACTAGAGAATAGGAGGGATAGAGGGGACTTGATAACAACGTATAAATTACTATGAGGCATTGACAAGGTGACAAGGATCGAATGTTTCAGAGATGGGATTACATGAAAACAAGGGGACCACATTGGAAACTGAAAACCCAGATGAGTCATAGGGATGTTAGGAAAGTATTTCTTTAGTCTTAGATTGTCTAGGAACTAGATAATCTGGAGAGTGAAGTAGTGGAAGCAAGTTCCATTTAAATAGCTGTAAGAAGAGGTATGACAATATCATGGAGCAGGGAGAGATTGAATTAGTATCGACCAGCCGAAGAGGGCGGGGACAGGAGCTATGACTCGACACCCCTGCAACCAAATATAGGTGAGTACATTATAGGTGGTATACACACACAAACACACAAACACACACACACACACACACACACACACACACACACACAGGGACAAGGAACACACACACACACACACACACACACACACACACTCACACACGCATACTCAACACTCACACTCACACGCATACTCACACAACAAACACACACACACAAACCACACAAATACACATGGACAAGGAACACACACACATATGGACAGGTAACTACACACATGGACAGGTAACAAACACACATGGACAGGAACACACACAAACCACACATAAACACAACACACCACACACACACGTGGACAGGTAACACACACACGCACATGAACAGGTACACACACACATGGGACAGGTACCACCCACACATACACAACACACACACACACAACACAACACACCACTGGGAGAGATAGGGGGGGACCCATGATAACGACATACAAACTTCTGAAGAGGTATAGACAAAAGTGGACAAAGACAGGATGTTCCAGCAGATGGGACACCGCACAACGGGACACAGTTGGAAGTGAAGACACTGATGAATCACAGGATGTTTTTAGTATTTCTTCGGCCACAGAGTTGTCAGGATGTGAAAATGTTTGGGAAGGACGTAGTGGAGGCAGGGACCCTACAAGCTTTATGCAGAGCACGATAAAGCTCAAGGTGCAGGGAGAGTGACTTGGAGCTACCAGTGAAGAGGCGGAGGCCCAGGAGATAGGATCGAACCTCTGTAACCTCAACTAGGTGAGTTACAACTAGGTGAGTACACACACACACACACACACACACACACAAACGCGCACACAAAGACAGGCAACACACACCACACATTGAGGCCACACTCACACACTGAACAGGTACACACACAAAAATGAAAGGTACCACACACAAAATGACAGGTAAACACACACACACACACCACACACACCCACACACATGGACACTGTAATATACACGTAAATGTCAGGAAACACACATTAAAGATTAGTTCAATCGCATATTCTGTACCTCTGTCACTAACAGTCGGATGGGGTGGAACAGAAATGCGGGCCAGAATCTCTGATAAAACAAAACCTTTTCTAGATGACCTCATTCACAAAGTAGATAAACTATCTACCCGTTAACCTACAAACAAAATGTTCCTCACCCGCTTTTGATTCCAGTCGAGAATCTAGGACGAAATAGGGCATCATCATCGGTTCTTTTAAGAGGCATAATACCGTATTTGTAGTCCTGAGTTCTTGACGAGGGAATGTACTTGCATACACCAAACCCTTCACTGGATCTACATTTTTTCCTTTTCAATTCAAAGACTGCAAGAAAGCAGCTCTTTCGGATCATTAATCTCTACGCACTAAACCATCCTAACAAAGGTATAATCCTTCCCCAACAGCCAGGTTGCACTGAACGTGTCTAAAGTGCTCGCACAAACTAACACTAGAGGTCGCCTTTACATCCAGACTTCTATAGGATCTAAACCAGGACAAAGTCGAACCACCACGAACATTCGTGCAGTTTACACCTTTACTTGTGGAGACGGCCGACAGATCATATGTAGGTGAAACACAAGGAACCTTGAAATACTATGTCAATGAACACTTAATACCTGTAGGAACGATATAACTTGAATAACGTTTACATAGTTGCACTAAGGTGCACTATGTACACTAACAAACTCTGTCAGCAACTAACAGAAACTTGTGACAAAAATTATTCAAAGGGGGGTTTGTGATTTATATTTCACTCAATTGTCTGGAAATATTCACTTGAAATTTAGAGTCTTGCGACTTCCTGGGTTAAGTCTAGACTGTTTTTAAAATAGTTTGTGAGTGATTCAACAAGGAAAATATCTGGTGTTGGATGGTGTAGCCTGACAAACTTGTCTCCCAACAACACCTGACCAAAACTTGGTCTCTCCAACAACAACTGACAAACTTGTCTCTCTCAACATCACCTGACAAATTGTCTCTCAACAACACCTGGTCATCTTGTCTCTCTCAACAACACCTGACAAACATTGTCTCTCCAACAACACGTGACAAAACTTGTCTCTCCAACAACACTGACACACTTGTCCTCTCCAACAACACCTGACAGTCACTAATAAAGTATATTTAGTGTTGTAACAAAGTGTGTAAACAAAACATATATTCTTCAGATAAATAATGCCCATATAAGATGCTTAAGTGAATATATCTAAGACTGTAACAAACATTTGCTAAAAGATCCCACATTTAAATGATGATAAATATATGGAATGCTTTATTCTTAGAAACCATTATGTTTAGATTAGTAAAGCAAGAAATATTAAATTTACATGAATAAGTGTTATTGTTTTTTTAAATATCTGTTATTAATTTAATTTCATTCATTATATTCAAAAAAGATATTATATGAAAGTGTGTAATAAAATTATCTCATATAAGAAGAAAAAAGCAAGACGAAAAAAAGAAATAGAAAAAAAGATTTTTTTGACCTGGTGAGATTCATAGGGCCCAAGAGCTGGATCAGGGGCCTCAGAGTGGATCGGGCCCCAGAGTGAATCAGGGCCCAGAGCCCTGGATCAGGGCCCCAGAGCTGGATCAGGGCCTTCAGTGCTGGATTCAAGGCCCCAGGAGCTGGATCAGGCCCAAGCTGGATCAGGGCCTCAGCGCTGGGATCTGGGCCCAAGAGCTGAATCAGGGCCCAGAGTGGATCAGAGGCCCCAGGCTGGATCAGGGCCCTCCAGAGCTTGGATCAGGGCCCCCAGAGGGATCAGGGCCCAGAGCTGGATCAGGGCCCCAGAGCTGAATCAGGGCCCCAGGAGCTGGATCAGGGCCTCAGAAGCTGGATCAGGGCCTCAGAAGCTGGATCAGGGCCACAGAGATGGATCAGGGGCCCATGAAGCTGGATCAGGGCCTCATAACTGGATCAGGGCCCCAGAGCTGAATCAGGGCCCCAGAGCTGGATTCAGGGCCCCAGAGCTGGATCAGGCTCAGAGCTGGATCAGGGCCCCAGAGCTGGATCAGGGCCCCAGAGCTGGATCAGGTCCTCAGAGCTGGAGCAGGGCCCAGAGCTGGATCAGGGCCCCAGAGATGGATCAGGGCCCAGAGCTCCCGAGTGGATTCAGTTGGGGCTGATCTACCTTCCTAATTAAGTTTTATTTTTTCTTTAGTTTGTGTAAAGGTTACTTACCTTTTTATAATAACTTATCGATAGTAATTATTTGTGTTTTTTCATAATGTTGTGTAGAACAATAACTTGTACTCAATAACCTTTCTCTGCAGCTCTAAACTCTTACTTAAATATCAGTAAAGCAATATTTCTGGCAACCTTTTTCATCCACTGCTATCTTCCATAACTTAAAGATTGAGTTTCTGTTCGGTTTTCACTATCTGTTTCATGAATTAATCATTGCAACATTTAATCAGCTTACCAACTGAAAAATAATTTTAATAGGAGATATGAGTAATGATAGTATGTAATGTAATTTAATATGAACTGTACTATGGTAGTTTAGACGACAATCTACTAGACATTATCACCATAGTGTTCAGACAGTTCTGGTTCAGGATATGATAACTTCTGAACATCACGATACAAAACAACATTCAAGAGGAAAGGTGTGGAAGAGGATTACAGTGATTTCAGTGGAAGTGTCACGAGAAGGAAACATTACCACGGGCGGGATTTGAACCGCGGTGTTTGTGAATGTTTCTAGCGTAACACTGTGGATGTTGTGAATGTTTCTAGCGTAACACTGTGGATGTTGTGAATGTTTCTAGCGTAACATGAGGGTTGTGAATGTTTTTAGTGGAACACTGTTGGATGTTTGCTAGTGGAACATGTGGTGTTGTGGATGTTTGTTAGTGGAAAAACTGTGGATGTGTGAATGTTGTAGTGGAACACTGTGGATGTTGTGAATTGGTTTCTAGCGTAAAACTGTGAGATGTTGTGAATGTTTCTAGCGTAACATGTGGATTTTGGGAATGGTTTCTAGCATAAATGATGGAGGTTGTGAATGTTTTTAGTGGAACACTGTGGATGTTGTGAATGTTGGTAGTGGAAACACTGTGGATGTTGTTGGATGTTTGTAGTTGGAACACTGTGGATTGGTGTGAATGTTTGTAGTGGAAACACTGTGGATGTTGTGAATGTTTCTAGCGTAACACTGTGGATGTTGTTGAATGTTTTTGTGGAACATGTGGATGTTTGTAGTGGAACACTGTTGTGTAGTGGATGTTTTGTTGTGGACCACTGTTGGAACTGCACATAGGCAATAATTCACAAAATTTTGTCCCTGGGTTACCGTACACGAGCGTTGAAATTGAAATCCGTTGCAATTCAAAAGCTTGAAATAGAAAAAGGACCAGAGTGCCACTCAAAGGTCCCGAAGGTTCAGATAGGGAAATTAGATAAAAAAACCAATTACGTATATGGATAAAACAACAGATTAAAATATCTGTAGGGTCCAAAAGAGAGAAATCTACAGGAGAATAATAAGCTGAAGGGCACTTAAGAAATCAGTATATTCAATTAAAAAGAGGACAATTTAAAAAACGGGAAGAAGAAAAAGTTCAAAAGACGTATGAAGTTAAAGACGCAATGAACTCGAGGAATTAACTAAGGATTCTTTCTGTAAATAAGAGAAAGATTTAAGGAAGACAAGACAGATCCACTTAAAAGTTGCTCAGGTTAAAGAGTAAAGTAAAAGGGACACAAGGCACTAATTTGTGAAATTTATTGTGGCAACGTTGCGCTCAAGGAGCTTTGTCAAGCCGTTTACAAACGTACATAGACACAGAGGATTATTAGGCTGAGTGAGGTGCAAATATAGTGGTAGAACAATAAATTAACACATGAGTAAATGGATATAAAAGCTAATTGCAAAGTTATTTGATTTACCATATTTTATTACTACTACTACATAACACTGAATCTATATTACTACTTCTTACTACTACACTCGCATATTATTTTATTCTAACTTACTACCACCTACAATATTATATTATCATAATACTACTACCACCTGCAATATTATATTAATACTACTACTACCACCTACAATTATTATTTTTACTATACTCTACTACGTCTACTACTACTACTACCACCTACAATATTATTGTATACTACTACTTAACACCTTGCAATATTATATTCTTATACTACTACCACCTACAATTATTTTATTACTACTACTACTACTACTACTACCACCTACAATTTTATATTATACTACTACTACCTAATATTATATTACTACTATACTACCACCTACAAATCACCACCTCACTATAAGCCTATATTGACCATCTGTGTCCATGTTCTGTTTGTAAATGCTTGACAAAAGCTCTGGAGAGCGAAACAATAAAATGTCACAATAAAATGTCCATAATAAAATTGCCACAATAATATGTCACATTAGTTGCACTTGTGGTCATTTTAATTTACATATTGTAGGTTATTTTCAAATATATACTAACTGACTGAGAGTAGAAAACAGAAGGGGTCAGTCATTCAACACTAGTCAAGTAAAGTAACACAGATCAGTACAGTAACATACAAGAACAGTACAGCACGTAAAACACATCAGTACCGTAAACACAAAAGATTTCTGTAAAAGTAACACAAAATATCGTTACTGTACAGTACCAAGGAAGATCAGTACAGTAGTAACACAGAAGATCAGTACAGTAACACAGAAGATCAGTACAGTACACAGAAGATCAGTCAGTACAGTAACACAGATGATCATTCAGTAGTAAAACACAGAAGATCAGTACAGTAACACAGAAGATCAGTACAGTAACACAAAAGATCAGTAAAGTATACACAAAAGATCCAGTACAGTACAGTACCACAAAGTCAGTACAGTTGTAACAAGAAGATCGTCAGTAACACAAACGACCAGTACAGTAAAACACAGAAGATCAGTACAGTACTGTAGCACAGAAGATCAGCTACAGTAGTAATCACAGAAGATCAATCCAAGTACACAGAAGTATCAGTACAGTACAGTAACACAGAGAGTAACAATAACAGAAGAGTAAGCAAAGAAACACGAAGAGTTACAGTACAGTAACACAGAAGGAGTACAACTCTCAGTAACACCACCGTGGCTTTCTTACTGTCAGGGAGGCTGGAGTGGAATAAACTCACCGTGGCTACTGTCAGGGAGACGGGAATGGGAGACAACCGGGGAAATACATCACAGTCGGCTACTGTCAGGGGGGGAGGAGGAGTGGGAATAACATCACCGTTGGTTACTGTCAGGGAAACTGGAGTGGGAATAACACCACCGTGGCTACTGTAAGGGAGGGAAGGAGTGGGAAGGAAATAACATCCCGTGGCTACTGTCAGGGAAACTGGCGTGGGAAATAACACCACCATGGCTACTGTTACGGAGGTTGAGTGGGAGTAACATCACCGTCTACTGTCAAGGGGGCTGGAGTGGGAATAACAAGCACGTGCTACGTCCAGGGAGGTTTGAGTGGAATAACACTCACCCGTGGAAAACTACCGGGTAGGGACGCGGGAGTGGGAATAACATCACCGTGCTACTGTCAGGAGGGGCTGGAGTGGAATAAGACCACATTAGCTACTGTTGAGTCGAGCTTTGAATCCAAATCTAAATCCAAATTTTGAATTAGAATGTAATAAAATAATAACAATAAAATTATTTGCGACCGACTGGTCCAGCCTCAGAGTTATCTCTGGATTACCATACCTTGCCACTGTGAGGCCAGTGGTCGTCTTAAGGTGGTCCCACCTCCCTCGCCTTCCCCAGTTCATGTCAGCAGGAATCCATCCGTGGGCCCCCGGATGTCTCCCTTTCTCAGTTCCCTAAGGTCAGCCTGCCATCTCTCTCTCCTCTCACTCTCTCCTCTTGTCTGCCTTCAGCCTCAGCCTTCCCCAGGTTCATGTGTCCAGGAATCCATCCGTTCGCTCCCGGATGTCTCCCCTTCCCCACTTACCCAAGGTCAGCCTCAACCCAACTTCCCAAGTTCATGAATCAGGAATCCCACGTCGCTCCCGATTCCCCTTCCCCACTTACTAAGTCGTCCGGTGCCTTCCCCGATCATGTCTCCAGGAGTCTGCCTTTGTCACCTGAGTAGCTCCCTTCCCCACTTCCTCAAGTCAGCGTATTCCTTGCTTTCCTTAGGATCATGTATCCAGGAATCCATCCGTCTACCGCCGGATGTCTCCCCTTCCCCACTTACCCAAGGTCAGCCTCAACTTCATGTATTCATGATGCCTTCCCCTAAGGTTCATGTATCCAGGATCCATCCGCTCGCTCCGGATGTCTCCCCTTCCCCACTTACACAAGGTCATCCTCAACTGCATGATCTTTTGCCTTCCCCAGTTCATTTTTTCCAGGAATCCATCCGCTCGCTCCGGATGTCTCCCCTTCCCCACTTACACAAGGTCAGCCTCAACTGCATGTATTCATGCCTTCCCCAGGTTCATGTATCCAGGAATCCATCCGCTCGCTCCGGATGTCTCCCCTTCCCCACTTACACAAGGTCAGCCTCAACTGCATGTATTCATGCCTTCCCCAGGTTCATGTATCCAGGAATCCATCCGCTCGCTCCGGATGTCTCCCCTTCCCCACTTACACAAGGTCAGCCTCAACCACAACCTTCCCCAAGTTTATGAATCCAGGAATCCATCCGCTCGCTCCCGGATGTCTTCCCTTCCCCACTTACCTAAGGTCGGCGGTGCCTTCCCCGGATCAGTGTCTCCAGGAGTCTACTTGTGTCACCTGAGTGGACTCCCTTCCCCACTTCCTCAGAGTCAGCGGTATTCTTGCTTTCCTTAGGATCATGTATCCAGGAATCCATCCGTCTACCGCCGGATGTCTCCCCTTCCCCACTTACCCAAGGTCAGCCTCAACTGCATGTATTCATGCTTTCCCCAGGTTCATGTATCCAGGAATCCATCCGCTCGCTCCGGATGTCTCCCCTTCCCCACTTACACAAGGTCAGCCTCAACCACAACCTTCCCCAAGTTTATGAATCCAGGAATCCATCCGCTCGCTCCGGATGTCTTCCGTTCCCCACTTACCTAAGGTCGGCGGTGCCTTCCCCGGATCAGTGTCTCCAGGAGTCTACTTGTGTCACCTGAGTGGACTCCCTTCCCCACTTCCCCAGAGTCAGCGGTGCCTTCCCCGGATCAGTGTCTCCAGGAGTCCACTTATGTCACCTCAGGTGGACTCCCTTCCCCACTTCCCCAAGTCAGCGGTTGCCACACTTCATGACCTCGCTGCATGGAAACTTGGTCTTGTCTAGCTGGTCTACGGTAGAGACTGTCCAGGTGGGTGGAATTACTGGAGGTGACACACACAGAAAACTGCGTCCAGTAATTACATCCACCAAGACAGCCGCGACCGTAGGTCAGCTAGACGCCACCAAGCTGCCTCACAGTTCCGCCACCTCCGAGAGGCTAATTAACATAAATTTTGGAAATCCTTTTATATTACACTATGAATTTAGTCTAAGTACGAGATTTTCTTGTTTATTTATCAGTTTAAAAGTATTTGTAAGTGTTTTATTTTATGTAGATGAATGTCCAAGTGTTGAAGAACTTTTCCACCTCCATCAAAACTGTATTAAATATTACACTGTTTTCATTTTTATTTATTTATTGGTCTTTTTCATATGACATTGAAAGACTAACAAGCGCACAAACATACACATATATATGTATTTTTATGTACATTTATACGCTAGTTTACGGTATTTTGACGACATTCTTCGTCACACGGCTGTTATAGCCATACATAAAAGTACATAATATTAATTTAAATGAGGGGAACCGAAAAAGTAAATTATCTCACAAACTAATTTTATTAATAAAATCGGAACCTTCTAGTAACCTTAACCTCAGTTCTACTAACCTTAACCTCAGTTCTACTAACCTACCTCAACAGATTGCTTCCTCTGAGGAAAACACAATCAGACTAAAAGTTTAAAGATCGCCACTGAAGATTGATGATGCCTTTCCTAATTTCTACATGTAAGTCAAGAACAATGCTTAACGCGCCTCTGGAATAGTAGGCATTTAAATTCCAATCAAGAAAAGTAAGACGAGTCCAGTTTGGGTTAAGAACCCCCCAAGGGG
>NW_026472399.1:0-10877 GCF_026875155.1 Cherax quadricarinatus
AAACAACCAAATATTTACTCAATGACATTATTTTTTTCCGCCTTACTGTGTTAATTACCCTTTAACACGTGATACATTTTCACCATGTTGTGGATTTTGATGTTTGAGTCCCTCTGGTTCTGCAAGTTGCACTGAAAGTGAAGCTGTAAGGGTTTATATTGAAAAAACACTTGTGAAACAAAATTGGAATGATTTTGAAAAACACTTGTGAAACATATAGGAATGAAATTGAAGAAACATTTGTGCAACAATGGGAATGTTTTGAAGAAACACTTGTGCAAAAAGGGAAATATATTAAAGAAACACTTGTGCAACATATAGGAATGAATTGAAAAAACTTGTGAACATATAGGAATGAATTGAAGAAACCTTGTGCAACATATAGAATGATATTGAAGAAACAGTGACTTGGGGAAATATTTTGTAATCATTATTGTGAAAGAAAAAGTGAAGGAAGATTCCCAATTTTTACAAAATGCTCTTTTTTTAACTTTTTGGGTTGTTAGTCCTTACTTTAAATATTGTTGACTGATACGAAAATTTTTATTTGTTTAAAAACAGGGGAGAGAAGAGAAGAGAGAGAGAGAGGGAGAGAGAAAAGAGAGAGAGAGAGAGAGAGAGAGAAGAGAGGAGAGAAGAGAGAGAGGAAAAATGTCCCACAAGACAGTTCTAACAAATATTTATACTTCAGTTTACTTCTTTTATAAACAATCTGTTTTCATTAATTACAAAGTATTTTTCTCAATAAACTTCCCTGTTACGGCTTCCATCTTTCTAAAATTTCATTTTTTTCAACATTTTTGTAATAATTCCGCGAAAGATAAAAATACAGATTAAAAAACACTGTGATAAAATAAAGGCATTTTCATTTTTTAAAAAAAAAAAATAAAAGGAAGGCCCTATGCTACTGAGCTCGACCTATGACCTTAACGATCCCCAGAAGTAAACCCCTCTGTCAGACTACGACTCTTTCCCGGTTTAAAGAAGCTTTGAAACCCCCCATATACCTGCACGCAGCTGGTGGCCAGGAGTTCGTCCATGAAAAAATAAACATTTGTATACATTATGGCATCACTGTTCACTAGATACATCAATGGGTCATGTTCACTAGTACTCAAGGGTACTCTTTCCTTTAAAACATCAATGGATCACCTTCACTAATCTTCAAAGTAATTACGATCCTTAGATACAGAATTTCATCACGTTCATAGATATATCAATGGGGCACTGTTTACTAGATACATAATGGGAAACCTTTCCTATACATCAAAGGGATCACTGTTCCTAGATACAGCAAAGGGATCACTGTTCACTACATACAGCAAAGGGATCACGTTCATAGATACATAAAGTGAAACACTGTTTACTAATACATCAAAGGGATCCTGTTCACTAGATAAATCAATGGGATCACGTTTACTAGATACTCAATGGGATCACTGTTCACTAATACATCAAAGGGATCACTGTTCATAGACACATAAAGGGGGATCACTTTTCACAAATACACAATGGGATCACTTTTCACTAGATACATCAAAGAGATCATTGTTCACTAATGACAAAGGGATCACGTTCACTAATACTTCAAAGGGATCACGTTCATAATACTTAAAAGGGGATCCCTTTTTCACTAATCAAAATGAGATCACTGTTCATAGATACTGAAAGTGATCACTGTTCCAGAAAATCAATGGGATTACTGTTCAGTAAAAATTTAAAGGGATCAATTTTCACTTCCCCATCAATAGGATCACTGTTCCCCACAGTCATCAGGGGAATCCTGAAATTCTGTTTCAGAGGGGGACTTAAGGCTGTCTCAGTTATACTGAATATAGTACTCTTTCAAACCCCTTAATTTTCTTGACGGGTTTCCTTATCTTATTTCGTCGCCCCCCAATGTTTCCCTGCATATTCTGCTCCTGGGTATATTTCATCTCCCGGGCGGGTTTTATTTAAAAATTTTGTCGCCCCTTTATCGAGCTTTCCCCCCAATTTTTGGGGCCCCGGACGGATTTTGTGTCTATTTCCCTCACCTGGACGGATTTTCCCCGTCATATTTGTTCTCCTTCGAGATTTCCCGTCAAATTTGCGCCCTGGACGTTTTCCTTGTCAAAATACTCTCCCTGGACCGGTTTCTCTGTCAAACTCCCTTCCCTGGACCGGTTTCCCCTCATTTTCATCGCCCCTAACCGGTTTTTTCTATCATGTTCCATCGCCCTGGGCCGGTAACTGTTATGTTACGACGCCCCCGGACATTTCTCTCTGATTTCTTCGCCCCGGGAAAGGGTTTCCCTTTTTATATTTCCTCGCCTGGATGGGTTTTCCCGTCATATTTTTAGCCCTTACGAGTTTCCCTGTCATATTTTCCCCCCGGGGCGGGTTTCCCTGTCATATTTTGTTCGCTGGACGGGGTTACCTGCCATATATCGTAGACCAAGTCGGGTTTCCCTTAATATTTCGTCGCCCCAGACGGTTTCACTTCATATTTGTGCCCAGGGAAATTTTTTCTCTCATATTTGTCGCCCAGAAAGGGGTTTTCCTTTTGATATTTCGTCGCTCTGACGGGAATCTCTGAAAATTTCGCGCCAAAGACGGTTTTTTACTGTTATATTTTGTCGTAGTTGAAGGTTTCGTTTTTTAATTTTGTCGACCTGAAAGAGTTTCCCTGTCACATAACGTCGCCCCGGGAAAAGGGTTTTTTCTCTCTTTTTTCGTCGTCCCCTACGGATTTCTAGGTTAATTCTCGCCCCGGAGGGTTTTTCCCTGATATAAACTTCGTTCTTGTCGGGTTTTAACCGCATATTCCGCCCTGGGCGGTTTTACTTTTATTTTTCATCGCTCTGAACTTTTAAAATTTTTATATTTCTTTGCCCTCGACGGGTTTCCTGTCATTTTCGCGCCCTCATGGATTTCCCTGAGTATTAAAATCGCCCCATCGGGTTAGCTCTCATATTTTTCGCCCTGGGCTAGTTTTCCCTGCCCAAAATCGTCCTCCCTGGACTGGTTACCTGTCTGGTGGAAAACGGGGGGGGGGGGGGAATCGAACCCTGGCAAATTGGGAATATTTTTTCAATGCATTTTTACCTTTCTCAAAAAATTTTTTTTTTTATTTAAATCCCCCTCCAGCAATTGTATCAATTTGTTTCAATTATTCCATTTTTTTAAGTATCGGGGAGGCAAGATGGACTTTTAACATCAGCTCCCTAAACCATGCTGGTGCTAACCCGCGGGGCTAACGATGCTGGGGGTAACCCTGCTGGTGCTAACCATGCTGGGGCTAACCATGCGGTGCAAACCAGCGGGTGAAACCATGCTGGTGGAAACCCTGCTGGTGCAAACCCTTCGGTGCAAACCATGCTGGTGCTAACCATGGGGTGGTCCCCTCTGGTGCTAACCATGCTGGTGGTAACCATGCGGGGTGGTAACCATGCGGTGGAAACCAGCTGGTGCAACCTGCTGGTGCAAAACCATGTGGTGCTAACCATGCGGGGTGGTAAAAATCTGGTGCAACCATGCTGGTGCTAACCTGCGGGTGCTAACCATGCGGTGGTAACCAGCTGGTGGTAACCATCTGGTGCTAACCATGCGTGCAACCATGCGGGTGAACCATGTGGTGCAACCATCTGGTGCTAACCAGCGGGTGCTAACCTTCTGGTCTAACCATGCTGGGAAACCAGTGGGCAACCCATGCGGTGTAAACCATCTGGTGCAACCTGCGGTCTGACCATGCGGGTGCTGACCATGCTGGGCTAACCATGCGGGTGCTAACCATGCTGGTGCTAACCTGCTGGTGCTAACCATCTGGTGCAACCATGCTGGTGCAACCATGCTGGGGCAAACCCAGGGTGTAACCAGTGATGCTAACCTCGGTGCAAAACCATCTGGGCTAACCATGCTGGTGTAACCCATGCGGGTGCTAACCATGCTGGTGCTAAACCATGCTATGCAAACCATGCGGTCAACCATGCTGGTGGAAAACCAGCTGGTGCTAACCATGCGGGTGCTAACCATGCTGGTGCAAAACCAGCGGGTGCTACCGGGGTGCTAACCATGCTGGTCTAACCATGCTGTGCTAACCATTGATGCAAAACCATGCGGGGGTAACCATGTTGGTGCTAACCATGCTGGTGCAACCATGCTGGTGGTAACCATGCGGGTCAAAACCATGCTGATGCTAACCATGCTGGTGCAACCATGCGGTGCAAACCTGCGGGTGAAACCCATGGGGTGCTAACCATGTGATGCTAACCTTGGTGCTAACCATGCGGTGCAACCATCTGTTGCTAACCATGCTGGTGCAACCATGCTGGCAACCATGCGGGTTTGGGGAACCAAATGCGGGTGCTAACCATGCTGGTGCTAACCATGTGGTGAAACCATGCGGTGCAAACCCAGTGGTGCAAACCATGTGATGCAAAACCAGCTGTTCAACCATGCTGGTGTAACCATGGGTGCAAACCATGCTGGTGGAAAACCATGCGGTGCTAACCATGTTTTGGGGTGCTAAAAAATGCGGTGGTAACCATGCTGGTGGAAACCCATGTGGTGGTAACCATGCTGGTGCTAACCGGGGCTGGTGCAAACCCAGCTGGTGCTAACCATCGGGTGCAAACCCAGCTGTGCTAACCATGTGGTGCAACCATGCGGGGAAAAACCCATGCTGGTGTAACCAGCTGGTGCAAAACCATGGGGTTTGCTAACCATGCGTGCTAACCATCGGGTGCTAACCATGCTGGTGCAACCATGCTGATGTAACCAGCTGGTGCAACCCATGCTGGTGCTAACCATCTGTTGAACCAGTGGTGCAAACCCAAGCTGGGCTAACCATGCTGATCCAAACCCATGCGGGTGCAACCATGCTGGGCTAACCTGTGTGTAACCATGCGGGTGCTAACCCTGGTGCTAACCATGCTGGGCAAAACCATGCGTTGCTAACCATGCTGGTGCTAACCATGCTGATCAACCATGCTGATGCAAACCCATCTGGTGCAACCCATGGGGTGCAAACCATGCTGATGCAACCCATGCGGTGCTAACCATGCGGGTGCTAACCATGCTGTTGCTAACCATGCGGTGCAAAACCAGCTGGGGCAAACCCAGCTGGTGCTAACCATGCTGGGGGTAACCAGCGGGGGTAACCATGCTCGTGCTAACCATGCTGTGCTAACCAGGGGGGGTGCTAACCATGCGGTGCTAACCATGCGGTGCTAACCATGGGGTGCTAACCATGCTTTGCAAACCAGCTGGGGGTAACCAGCGGTGCTAACCATTGGTCTAACCATGCGGGTGCAAACCATGCGGGGTTGCTAACCAGCTTGTGCAAACCCATGCTGGTGGAAACCCATGCGGTGCTAACCAAATGCTGGTGCTAACCATGCTGGTGGTAACCATTGGTGCAACCAGCGGGTGAAACCTTCGGGTTTGCAACCATGCTGGTGCTAACCTGCGGGGTCTAACCATGCGGTGCAACCATGCTGGTGCTAACCTTGGTGCTAACCGCGTTGCAAACCCCATGGGTGCTAACCATGTGGTGCTAACCTGTGGTGGTAACCATCGGTGGGCTAACCATGTGGTGCTAAAAAATCTGGGGGTAACCATGCTGGGGGTAACCAGTGGGGGAAACCATGCGGTGGTAACCATGCTGGTGGTAACCATGCTGGTGCAAACCAGGCTGGTGCTAACCATGCTGGTGCTAACCATGCTATGCAACCATGCTGATGCAAACCATGCGATGCTAACCATGCTGGTGCTAACCATGTGGTGGAACCATTGGTGCTAACCATGCTGGGGAAAATCTGGCTAACCAGCGGGCTAACCATGCTGGTGCAAACCATGCTGTTGAAACCATGCGGTTGCAAACCATGTGGTGCAACCATGCTGTTGCAAACCATGCTGGTGCAACCATGCTGGGCTAACCATGCTTTTGCAAACCCATTGGGGGAAACCATGGGTGTAACAATGAGGTGCAACCATGCGGTGCTAACCATGCTGGTGCAACCATGCTGGTGGTAACCTGCTGGTGGTAACCAGGGGTGGCAACCAGCTGGTGCTAACCAGCTGGTGCTAACCAGCGGGTGCTAACCATCTGATGCAAACCATCTGATGCTAACCATGCGATGCTAACCATGCTGGTCAACCTGTGGGGGAAACCATCGGTGTAACCATCTGGTGGAAACCATGCGGGTGCTAACCATGCGGGTGCAACCATGCGGGCTAACCATGCTGTTGCAAACCCATGCTGGGCAACCCATGGGGGCTAACCATGCTGTTGCTACCATCTGGTGCAACCCCATGCTGGTGCAAAACCATGCTGTTGCTAACCAGCTGGGGGTAACCTGCTTGCTAACCATGCTGGTGCTAACCAGCTGTTGTAACCATGCTGTTGCTAACCATGCTGGTGTAACCATGCGGTGCTAACCTGCGGGGTGCAAAACCTGGGTGCAACCTTGGTGGAAACCCCATGCGGGTGGTAACCAGCTGGTGCAACCACTGGTGCTAACCAGCTGGTGCTAACCATCGGTGCTAACCATGTGGTGCTAACCATGCTGGTGCAAACCCATGTGGGGTAACATGCGGGTTTGCTAACCATGCGGTGCTAACCCAGCTGGTGCAAACCCATGCTGGTGCAAACCATGCTGGTGCAAAAACCTCTGGTGCCCAAAGCTGTGCTAACCATGCTGGTGCTAACCATGCCGGGTGCAAACCATGCGGGTGCTAACCATGCTGGTGCTAACCATGCGGTGCAAACCCAAAGCGGTGCAAACCATGCTGGTGCAAACCATGCGGTGCTAACCAGCTGGTGCTAACCATGCTGGTGCTAACCATGCTGGTGGAAACCCATGTGTGCTAACCATGGGGTGGTAACCATGGGGGGCTAACCTGGGGTGCTAACCAAGCTGGTGCAACCATGCTGGTGGTAACCATGCGGTGCAAAACCATGTGGTGCAAACCCATGTGGGGGCCCATGCTGGGCTAACCAGCTGGTGTAACCATGCTGTGCAACCATGCTGGTGGTAACCATGCGGTGCTAACCATGCTGGTGGTAACCATGCTGGTGCTAACCATGCGGTGCAAACCAGCTGGGGGAAAACCATGCTGGGGGTAACCATGTGGTGCTAACCAGCTGGTGGTAACCATGCTGGTGCTAACCTGTGGGGTAACCATGCGGTGCAACCTGCTGGGGTAAACCATGCGGGCAAACCCATGCTGGTTGCTAACCATGCTGGTGTAACCAGCTGGGCTAACCATGCTGGTCAAACCATGCTGGTGCTAACCATGCTGGGGTAACCATGTGGTGCTAACCACTGGTGTAACCTGGGTGCTAACCATGCGGGGTGCAAACCACGGGGGAACCATGCTGGGGGAAACCATGTGGGGGTAACCATTGGTGCTAAGAACACTCAGTAGGGGAATAACTACGAAAGGATAAAAATTTTCCTTTCACCCTCTCATTTAAAAATAACTTGTGAATTTTTCATTGTTAAATTCTAAGCAATTACTGCAATGTTTGTACCTTTAAAAAAGAATTTTTTTCCGTTTCATATTTTTTTGACCTGATGTTTTTGGGCATTATTACTCCATTCTACCCAATTTTTTACCCATCAGCTGTTTCCTGGTAAGGTAAAGTGACCCAGAAAAAGTAACACTTTTACCATCATTCATTTTAAAAGTAGTGAGCAGGAAGGGTTTAATGAGCCAAGAAGCTCAAAACTGAGAAAAATGTGTGGTAAAAGGGAAAGTGAAAAGAGGTGAAATAAAAGAGGGGAAAGTGAAAGGTGGACTACTGGGGATGAAAAATTAACTACTGGTGATGAGAAAGTTAACTGCAGTTGAATACATGAGATAACTTAATGAAGGGGTGGGGTAAACTGCGGTGAAGAGTAAAATGAACTCCAGGGACCTTTCCTTTACCCTTTTTAACCTTTGAAAAGTTTTGAGAGTTTAAATTCCTCTGATCCCCCTCATGGGCCAGGGTGTCTGGTGCTTGCCCGTCAACCAGGCTTTTGCTGCTGGAGGCCCCGCTGCCCCACTTCCCCACAAAGGTTGATCTGGGGAAACCCGTGAAAAAATTTTCCCCTTTACTCTTGAAGGCTTTTACAAATTGTTTTCCCGCCGGGTTTTGAACTTCTGGTAAGATGCTGAACAATCTGGGGCCCCCGGATGTTGATACAGTGTTCTCTTTTTTCCTCATACACACTTGCTCCTAACTGGGTTTATTTACACTTTCCCATATCTCTCATCCTGTATGTTATGGTAATGTGCGATTTGGGACCGGGCCCTCAGTAATTCCAGGTGTATATTATCATTTTCTCTTCTCTCCCCTTTCACTCTACCAAGGCGGGAACTTATCACCATTAAACGTCAGTTGTTTTTAACCCCACGGGAAAACCCTGTTTATGTCTTACTAAAATTTTTTTAAAGGGAATAGCAAAAAAAGGCACAATACAGTGACGGGAACTACACAAAAAACCCGCACATAAAAAGAGAAGCTTGCGCGACGTTTCGGCCGACTTGGACCATTACAAAGTCACACAAACCCGAAGTGGAGCGGGACGGCTATATATAGGCAGGAAGAGGTGTGCCTATATAACTACCACTACAAAAGTGGACTTTGTAAAGGGCCCCAAGTCGGACCGAAACGTGTCGTAAGCTTCTTTTTTTTTATGTGCGGGTTATTTGGTTTTTTTTCAGTGTCATTTACCATACGATTTTCATTTTTTTTTTTAATGTCATCTGCAAATGATAAAAAAAACTATGGGGGGTTTTTTATTATGTCCGCTGTGGGGATGAAAACAGCAGAGGGCCAGACATGCTTGGGGACTGAGCTTTAGCCCTCGCTTATCCCGGATCTTGCCTGTTCCCATAGTTGCAAAGTGTCTAAATCTTCAACTTTCAGTTTTTCAAACCATTCATCACTATTTTTTCCATGTAATTTCCCATATACACCTCCAAATATACCTTTTAAAATACCTCCATATAAACCAAGCACGGGCGGGGTTTTAACCCCCGGGCAAGAATCTCAAAAAATCCAGACCGTCGCGTTAGCACTGGGCCATAGCCACAATAAGATTCATCCAAAATAGGTACATTTTTAACCCCTAGGAAGGTTCAAAGGGACCACTGTGACCACAAAAGCAAATTTTTGGGGGCAATCTCCAGCTACGTGGGCCCTGACGAAATCTAGCTCAAGTCCCCCCAATGCCCTCAACTGACTCACGAAATGAATGCACATTGAAAAAAAACCAAACCCCGGGCGGGATTTGAACCCCGGCAGAGAGTCTCTAAACCCAGCAGTCGCGTTTAGCCACTGGACCATAGCCCAAAAAATTCGTCCAAATTGAGTAGAGTTCGTCAGGCCACGCTAGGGGATTGTCTGTAAAAACTTGCATTTTTTTGGTCACAGTGGTGCCTATGCTAACCTTTCCCAGGTGTAGAAATATACCTGTTGGATGAATCTTATGTGGCTAGCTGGGCCCTGGGGTAAAGCAGGTCTGGTTTGAGACTCTCTGACCGCAGTTCAGATCCCGCCCGTGGGATGGTTTGTTTGCAAATGTGTCATTACATACCTTCATAAGGTAGTAGGTTGGGGTAGCAGGAATCATTCGGGGAGGTACACCGTCCTACCAATAATTAAAAAGGAAGCCAGTTTTTTTTTCCCCTTTTTCATGAGGGGATTGCGGGTGTCTTTTTTCTGCTCATAAATAGGGAAATTTAGGTCGTCTTTCTGGCTATTTCTACTTACATTTAGGTCACACTACACATACATGTACACTTTTATTAACACACTCTCTGAGTTTTCTTTGATTTTAAATTTTAATAGTTTTTTTGTTCTTATTATTTTTCCTTTTTATGTCCAGGGGGAAGTGGAAAAAATCTGTAAAAGTAAACTAAAAGCCGGGAACATTGTGCTAGAAAAACCCCTTCCCCTATAGCTCCTAAAACGAAAAAAAAAAACGTGATTTTTTTTTTATAAATATCATTTTTTGGGACCTTCGAGCTGTTGGATGTGAGCAAAGTTTTTTTAGTGAATGATTAGTTAAACCGGTTATTAAGATTTAGCCTCACTTGGCCCGGGAAATGGGCAGTACAATGCCTGCACTTTTAAGGAGGTTCGGGGGTATTGACAGTTTTGAGCGATTTCTGAACTGTTATATTTTTAGGTGATTATGTGTGATGAGGTGAAAGTTTGAATGATATGAAATATTTTCTTTTTGTTTTTTTTTATTTTTTTTCGGGGCACCCTGCCCGGGGGGAGACGGCCGACTGTTAAAAAATTTTTTATACCTCCATATTCCTCATATATATCTCCAAATACATTCCCTAAATATTTCCATACAAACTTCCAGATACACTTCCTATACCTTTCCTTAAAACCCCCCATATACACCTCCATATGTACTCCAAAAACACTTCCATATACATTTCCCCTTCAAACCTCCATACAAACCTCCATTACATTTCCCAAAACCCTCCTATATGCCTCCTAACACCCCCCTATAACTCCATATACACCTCCCTATAACTTCCAATATACCTCCAAATTTTTCTAATACACTTCCATTACACTTTCCTATAATTTCCCTATTGACTTCTATAAAAATTTTCCATATACACTTCCTATACTTTCCATATTGACTTCTATACAATCCCCCCATAACATTTTTCCCTTATACACTAAATAACCTTCATATACACTTCCCTATAAAACCCCTTAGTACCTTATATATACCTTCATTTTTCCTCCGTTTCACTTCCATATAAACCTCCATAATACCTTCGTTACAACTCCATATATACCTCTTATACTTCCATTACACTTCCAGATATACATCCATATATACCCTATATACCTTTGATACAACTCCAATATTTTT
>NW_026472400.1:0-11349 GCF_026875155.1 Cherax quadricarinatus
CTTTTGGGTAACCCCTTTTTAGTATGCTGGGGGCAGTTGAACAGTCTGGGGGCCCCTGACATTATTGTATGGTCTCTTTTAAAAACGTGCTAGTGCACCCCTGCTTTTCATTGGGGAGTTGCATCGTCTCCCAAAGGGTCTTTGCTTTCGAGGAGTATTTTCGTGTGAAATTGGGTACTAGCCCTCTAGTTTTTTCCGGGTGTATATAATCATTATCTCTCCCCCGCGTTCCGGGGAATACGGGTTTTCGGGAAACCCTTTAAAAACGCTTCCAGAATAGGTGTTTTATCTCCGTTTATGTGCGCCAAAAGGTTCTCTGAATTTTTCTAGGTCGCAATTTCACCTGCCTTGAAAGGGCTGTTATGTGCACAATATCCAGCCTAGATAGAAAAAAGTGCCTAAGAGTGCATCATGGCTTTGCACCCCTCGTTTTGAAGGTTCCATTATCCCCCTGTCTTTTTTCAGCAATGAAATTGTACAATGTTATGGTCCTGAAGGTAGATCCTCCGACATGATCACTCCCAGGTCTTTGACTTTGGGTTTTTCGCTCTATTTTGTGACCAAAATTTGTTTTGTACTCTGAGAAGATTTAATTTCCTCGTGTTTACCATATCTGATAATTGAAATTTCTCATCTTTGAACTTCATTTTGGGTTTTTCTGCAGCCCACTGAAAGATTTGTTGATTCCGCCTGACCCCCTTGCAGTGTCGAAAGGGAAGACACTGTCAGAAATTTCGGATGTCATCTGCAAAGGAAGAAAACGGGGGTGGGCTGACACCCTTTGTCTTGTCAAATATGGGGATAGGAACAAGTGGAGGAGTACTGTGCTTGGGAACAGAGCTTTTTTAGTGGGTGCCCCGGACTTTACTGTTGCACTACCCTGTGTTCTGTTATGAGGAAATATAGATCCATCGACCCACTTTTCCTGTTATTTCCTTTTGCACGCATTTTGGCACTAACCCAGGCACACTTGTCGAAGGCTTTTGCAAAACTGCATATATTACATCTCATTTTTTTTGCTTCTAGTCACGCGATTCTTTTTGTCTTCTAGTGCATAACACAAAGCACTTTGGTTACAACTACCCCCGAGACACATATCCCCCCTGTCTAAGCGCACAGCATAGTCCTTACGCACGAAAGTGTGCTCAATCTCTAAGTCACTGCTTCCATTTACATCCACCAACCCCAGCCCAGACAACAAATCACCCAAAAATTTAACCGAACAATAACCTGCTCCCCTGGGTTTTACGTCTTTACGGCGCACCAACAGTTCCAGTCGCCCCCAACTACTTTTTATATCAGGTAGAGATCTCAAATAGTACACAAGAACATCGTTAACAAAAGCATTTTTAATATTAACATCATTTTCATTGGCCCATATACTCCTACAAAACCCACCCGTTGAGTACCCCACTCACCTATGACGCGTACCATGCAACCCTCCCCCTTCCTCCCAATGTTTCATCACGAATGGGCTGGTCGCTTTTATCAACACAGCCACACCACCTTTCAAACGACTCGAGTGAGCCATAAAAACATCATAACCACTATCGCATTGACCTCATCGTTTTAAATTGCCGTGAGGTTGTGCTGCGCACACGCTCCTGGTTGAGAGGCCTTCCTGCGCAGATTGATTTTCACAAGATGGCGCAGTCTATCAGAAGGCACGTAAACACTGTGTGTTTTTGATTTATGTGGGGTGTAGTTACGCCTCAGTCCGCACAGGTGCTTCTCCCTTTTTGATTATTCGCGATACGGCATTGCTGATCAAGATTTGTATGGAGTATCGCTCAACGGGCTTGCCGAATTTTCGTTAAGCAAACGATCGACGGAAGTTGTATGAGCGCCTGGTGGAGCAGTATCAAGATGGCTGTGTGGACGTAAACTCGCAATACGAGTTCGTTTAAATTGACGTGTCCGACACTACACTTAGGTGAAGGTACGCAACGTGCCTTTCGAAGTTTACGAGGAAAGATATACGGAACGTTTTTGAACGTATGGTACTGTGCATCTGGCAACGGCAGGTACCTGGGTGGATGGGGCATACGCCGGCGGGCCGGAGGTACGTTCAACCTAAAGATGACGCTGAGGCATCCCATCCCGTCGTTTGTCCATCCTGGACGATTTTCGGACGCAAGTGATGGTGTATTACGCGGGGCACGCAAAACCTGCAGGTTATGTGGTGCTTATGACCCTATGGCAGCACAGTGTGAGAGGCAGCAGCAACGACAGGCTGCAGACAGAAGGACGGAGCGAGGGCCTGACCCGAAGGCGGGGCCTGTCCAGCGGGACCCTGTAAAGGGCCATAGTTCGTCTTGGAGCGAGGAGGTGGAGAGAGAGTTCCCGACGGGGGGGTCGAGCCCATCAATGCCTGTAGGATCTACAGTCCCTCCGCTTTGGGGAAGGGGAGACCAAGTTGAGTGGAGGAGAACGAGCAGAGGATGTGGCTTTGGAGCAGTTGACGGAAAGTTTTTGGAGACGAAGAGAGCTGGAGATGATGTACAATCGGTGGTGGGACCTGAGGAGAGTGGGGGACGAGAGGAGAGACAGCCAGCTGACTGCAGGTGCCTTCTTCTACGGGATGGTGACCGTGGTCGAGGTGGCGGCGGAGGTGCATTGTGAGGCATCCCCCGCCCAGACCATGGATGCAGAGGTGTTCGGGGGGAAGAGGGTGGCAACGCACTCTGTTCCGATGATGTCTTGACCCCGGCGCAGAGACCGGGGAAGAAACCATGGCTGATGTGGTGGGGGAGGCGCCACAGGTGTGTCCGGTCAGGTGTTCGACCGGGGAGGGAATAGAGCTCACTGTGGTGAGCATGGTGGGAAAAATAGGAAGGCTGGTGACGTGTCTATGAAAGGAGTTACGGGGCAGCATGTAAAACCCTTTCAAGAAGGTTTCGGGTGTATGACTGTGAATGTAAATGGGTTGTGTATGAATGTGAAGCGTTTGTGGCTCCAGGAGTTTCTGAGGCGTCATGCCATAGATATTGTATTCATGCAGGAGCATAACTTTAAGGGCGGGTCGGGATTTGAATTGGACGGATATCGTGTGTTTGTGGCATATTCGGACCGTTTAAAAGGGTGGGTTGGAATTCTGATTCGGGAGACGAGCCCGTTGTTGTAATTAGATGTGAGGGAGGGGAGGAGGGTAGGGTACTCCGGGTAGATGGATGGTGGAGAGGTGAGCGACTGGCAGTGGTTTTGTGTGTATGCGCCGGCGGAGCGTGATGTACGGGGAAGAATGAATTTGTGCGTGTTTGTTTTGGTTTATTATTTGAGATCCTCTTCCCTCGGTAAACAATCGTGGGCGGTGATTGGAATTGTATAGTACGTAGAAAGGATGTGGAGCCACGGGGGGCAGGTGTTTTTTTGGTTAGCCTAAGGGATCTTTGCGGGGCGGGTGGTTAAGGATGTTATTGGAGTGGGGACCTAATGGTTAAGCAACGTTTCTAGACAGGGAAAACGCGGCCAGGCTCGATAGGTTTATATGTGACGAGAAGTGTGCGGTTGATGTGGTGCGTACGGTGGAAGCTGTATACAGGGATCATAGAGCGTTTATACGGACTTGACTTGGGCCACTTACCTAAGAGGTACCCCAGGTATTGGGAAGTTAAATGTGAGACTTCTTGGGGGGGAGGAGGCGGGGTTAGATTTAGGACAATGTGGGAGAATTTGTGGGGAGAGGTAGGGATGTGGGGACTTGCGGGGGTGGTGGGATGGGGAGCTAAGGAGAGGATCCGGGGGTTTTTTTTGTGCGATGGGGAAAGTACCAGGGTTGGATGACGTACGGGTTGCAGCAGTATTTCGAGGGTAGGTTGCAAAGTTGTTATAAGGGGCGTGCAGGCGGGGCAGTATCCCATGGAGGAAATCGAGTTGTTTAAAAGGGAGGATTCGTAAATTTGCAGAATGATAGATTTGATGCGGTGAAAAGTGCAGGGTGGAATTGAAGAGGGGGTGTGGGGTGACCGACCATCGGCCTGTGTGTTACGGGTCAAGGCAGCGACGAATGGCTATGGAAATTGATAGCTGGGGGTACATAGGACTTAGGTGGATATAGGGCGGGAAAATGAGTTAAGAACAACGGAGGCAATGAGTGATTACGGGGAATAGGGGGTTTTGGGCAAAAATTTACTGAGTGTAGGGGTGGATTGGAGGCTTTGGGGAGGTTGGGGGAGAATGTATCTTGTGTGCTAAGTAGCAGTGATCACATGGCGTTGGGGGGGATATTGAAGAAGGGGAGGTGTGGAGGGTTTTGGGAGGGATGGCACGTGGTAAGGCTCCAGGTCTGGATGGCTTGCCCTGCGAGTTTAAATGTGAGCCTTTGGGAATGTGTTGAAGTCCTTCTTAGTAGAACTAATGAATACGATGAAAAGGGGGGAGGATGGGCAGGTTGCAAGAACTGCGGTTGTGGTTTTAGTGCCAAAAGGTAAGAAACAGGGCAAAGGTGCGGGACTTTAGGATAATATCATTGCTGTGTGCTGATTATAAATTTTTGCAAAATTTAGGAAATAGGATGAAGTGGTGGTGGGGTAGAGTGGTTTGCGAGAGGACAATATGGTGTGTCTGGGAGGACGATGTATGACGGGCATAGTATTATAAAGAATTTTGTGGAAGGGTCGGGAGGGGAGCAGGGGGGGGTGTCTAGCGTTAGAATGGCAGGGGCGAATGATAGTGTAGAACGGAGGTATTGTGGCACATATTAAGGAGGCAGGTTTTGGGAGGAGGGGGTGCGTTGGGCAGAGACATTGTATACAGGTGTGGGAGTGTGTGTGCAGTAAATGGGGAAATTGGGGGAGTGGGTATCCATTTGGGGCGGGGTATTAGGCAGGGTTTGTCCCGTCTCAATTGTTGTTTGCCTGTTTTTAACAGACCCTTTCTATAGAAAGGTGGAAGCGGTATGGAGGTGGATTGGGGAGTAGGAAGTGGAGTGCAGGGAATAATAGGTATGTGGATGACACGACAATACTCGGCGAACGCAAAGGAAATTTACGTGCGGTTGGGGATGTTATTGATAATTTCGCGGGGGTTACCGGTTAAGAGTTAATGTGGAAAAATCAAAATTACTGGTCTTAGGAGATGGGTGGGAAGAGAGAGTTTTGGGAAGGAATGTACGTTGGGAAAAGGTGACAGGATAAAAGTGTGTGGAAAAGTGATAAGATTTGTGCGAGAGACGAGGAATGGGAATTCTGGACTTGTTGTGGATCGAATGGGTGGGGCGATGGATGGTTTGAGACCAACTCATTTGACAGTACATCAGCGTGCGATTGTTTGTGAATGTGTTTGTTATACAGTAAGTCTGGCACTGGCTGCGGTATAATCCGTTTTGCAGGTCCGGGAAATTAGAGGCTGTTTAAAAAGGGTTTTCCATTTTTCTTTGGGGTTCCGGGGGTGAATGGTTGAGTAGGAAAATGTGGGGTTTCTTTACCGTCAACAGAGGAGGATTGGGGTTGATTGATTTACGTTAAGATCAAGTGCATTTAATTGAAGTGGGGTTACGCCGTGTGCGGGGTCATGCAGGGAGGGGAGTGAATGGCTTGCATGAAGAGGTGCGAATGTGGGGGGGAGGGTCGGAGATGAAAGTGTGTGAAGACGTTTTGCGGGCGTTGCTGCATGTACGGGACCCTAAAAAGTTCGAGTGGTGTTTTAGAGCGTGTTTTTAAGGCGAAGGTATCGTGAAGGCTGAGAGTAAACTACCCTATGTAATGCGTGGAAGGATATATGGGAAAGATTACGGTTGATGCGCGTGCGTCCAAATGTGCGAGAGGTATTTTTCCGTTTTCCCCCCATGGAAAACTGCCGCGGGTTTCTGCACTTAAGGAAAGAGGGTTGCTGGGGGAGGGCGCGTGTCGGTGTGGCGGGGATGAGGAGACTGCGTTTCATGTAGTGTATTTTTTGAAAAATTTGGGGAGTATCAGGAATGGATGGGTAAGGTTCTGAGGACAGTGGGAGGAGGCGGGATATCAGTATTGAGGGCGTTAAGTTTGGACGTGGGAGGCGTCGAGGGCGCCCCGTGCAACGTGCAGTCACTTATATAATTGCGGATTTTGTTTTTGTATCCTGGGCGATGAAAGGAATGGGATTGGGAGGTGGGGCCAAAAGGGTGTTGGGGGGGGACCATTTATAGAACGTTGTGTTATAATCGGAAAATATGGGAAATCGCTGGACCAGGCTTTTCAGCAGGGTACCGTATATGAGTGTGAGAGCACTGTTAACGTTGTGAAAGGGGGGGGAGTGAATTTCAGGGGAGGAACGGGCTTGTCTCCGGGTTGGGGATGCACAACAGCTGGTTTACTGTGTGTATCTGTGTAATGCGTGGTTGAGGAAAATGTGGTTGTGTGAGTGGATGTGGGGGTGAAGTTATATGTGCCATAGATGTCTTAAGTCAGAGTCTACTGCCTTCTTTTTTTGTTGAAGTACTTGATGTACCTTTCGGCTATGGCCTGGCAAACGGGTTTTATGTGTTTGTTACTGAGCATTTTATTGCTATATTATATAATGTTGTATAGCCTTAGATGAGGGCGGAATGCTTATGGCTATTCTAGTTTTGTGGCTAACTCGTAAGACTTGTGGTAAAGGCGTATGTGTGACGTAGGGAACTTATTACTGGGGGGTTAGGTGAGTAAGAAATATGTACTTTGTTTTATCATGAGATTGTGATGTAGGTTCTTTCGGGTTATCGATTATTTGTGTTGGTTGTGAGTAACCGATATAAATTTTTATATTTATCATAATATTCTTTTTTATTGGGATTGTAAGTGCATTGGCAATATGTCCCAGTATATTAATGTAAATAGTGTAAAACCCGAAGGGATTAGGATTTATTTATATTATTGAACCTGCTACAGGGGTCACCTACATGGGTTTGTTCTTTTTTGTTGTTTTGTGTACATAGGGTTAAGATTGCCCAACTTCTTAATGTTATGTTTTGTCACGAGGCGATATTTTCTAGTATATTTGTGTAACCTCTTGTGGTTGTTAATATTGTTTTGTTATTTGCTATTGTACGTTCTGAGAGATTGTTTCAAAATTTTGTTTATATACAATGTGTAAACAACCCTAGTTTAAGGGTTTTTATGTTAAGCTATGTATTGTATTTTAAATAAAATAAAAAAAAAAAAAAAACATCTATCGCAAATGAACTTCCAACTTTATGGTTATGTTCTTGCACGAAACACATACACTGCAAAGCGATGCAACCACTCAGGAACCTGCACTTGCCTTCTGTTGTTTTTCATACCATTAACATTATGGTTATACACCTAACTTTGCTAACGGTGGCTTTCCTCGAGGGACCACCACACCCTTTTTCCCTTTACGTTGACTAACGCCTAAGGCGCCACCTTTACCTGTACGTTCTCTGTTATATTACTCGCTGTCCTGGAACCACGCGACGCCCCACCCATGACTTCCGACCACGTCTTCTTCCCAGAGCGCTGTCCAGGGGTCAAGACATCGTCGGAGTCGGGCGGTGGTAGCTGCACACTTCCTAGAAACAGCATCCTCAGCTTTATCAGGACCTGTAATGTTCTCCTTGTGAACTTCTAACGGCAACAGTTTGAACTCTCGGACCTTCTACCTCACTTACGTTAATTATCTGGTCGACATTCTTTAACTGTGTTTCTCTCCTCATCTGAAACACTCCAGCGCAGGCACACACGGCACAGAATCATACTCCTGCGAAGCTAAAAGGCGCTCAATGTGATACAATGTTAGCTTCCATGTCAGCATCCTCTCTTGCTTGAGGGCTCTCACGTCCACCCATGTTCTACCACAGCATGGTTGACCGTACAAGGTAGAGTCACGCAGATGACTCCACGAGCATGGCCTGATCCACCTCATCACTCCACGATTTCAGGCGCGGTAAGTCCTCGACTAACTTCATCTGCCAGAATCCGACGAGGAGCCTCACCATCTGGACGATGACCACGTCCTGAGGGCGGCTGGCGCTTAACGCATTGTGCAGCAATGTGATCCAATGCGCCGCAAAGGCGACAAGTTCGTCTCTGTCCAGGATACGTAACATACACCTGGGTACGGAACTCCTCTAGGTCTATGTACGAAGGTATTGGTTGGCGCAGGGATATTTTTAACGTGAAAGACCCTTCCTGTAAACCAGCAAAGTGGCCATCAACCACCGACCCACAGTAACCTGGTGGATCGTCCCATAGTATTTGAAGGCGTCTCGTATGTCAACTTCGTTAGCCTCAAAAGGCATGTTTCGCACACGTACCCACGTATAGTAATTGTGAAACGTCGTGCAACTTAACTGTGACTGCTGGGGTGACTTGCTTGCTAACATCCTGATACTGGTTGACAATCTGCTCGTAGGCTTGGTATCACAAAACTTGACGAAATTTCCGGGGGAGTCCCTTTAAGGGAACGCCACACAGGGAAATTTACGCTGGATGCCCAAAATACACGGGGGATGTCATCAGCAACCCAAAACCCTTAATCGATGTGCTGGGGATTGTGCCCCTTTTTGAGGTCAATACACACCGTATTAACTCTCCTTCAAAACCAGTCGCCATTTTGTTGTCGTCCCCAAAACCCTCCACCCGGTGTCGGGGCTGAGGAGAGACGCTAAAGAAACCCCCACACAACGTCCAAACAGAGAATTTAATCTTAATTTTGAAAAAAAAATACCAGATATACTAACAAATTTCCTAAATTTGCTTCAACCCGATAAATGAACTGTTTGATATGTAAAAATAAACCCTTATGTACACCCGTTTTAAACCCTTTTGGGGGCCTATTTTCCCAGCCCCTTTTGGGGTAAAACCCTAATTTCTCTTGCGCTAAACCCTTTCCCCAGGATGGATAGGGGGGCAAAAATAAACAAACCACTTTAGTGGCAAAATCTAAATCCGTACTGGAGGGGTTCAAGGGGGGGCCGGGGTTTAAATCCTTTCTACTTGAAAATAGTAGGGCTGATGTAAAACAACTAAGGTCTGTTAGTTTTACATAGTGTTTAAAATCCGAAATTTTAAAAGAGACCCGGGGTACTGTCAAATAATTTAAATACCTTAAAATGACAAAAAAAATTCCCCCAAAGCTATCAATCAGACTTTAAAAAATCCCTTTCTCAACCGACACTCCTAATTAAACTGAAGGATTTTTATGAGAACTTTAAATGTCAGGAGGACCTCAAGGCAGGGGGAAACCCTTTGACCTCAATAAGCCGTCGAAAAACTGTCAAACCCCAATATATTTTGTAAGAAAATTGAAGCTATTTGGGAAAGGTTTTTTGTAGACTTTTTAAGTTTTCCCCCTTAAACAACAGGAAAAAAAATTTTCAAAAATTTTCAAAATGGAATCAGAACCCCCCGCCATAGGGATATGATTTTAAAATGAGTATTCTGGGTTTCCCTTTTTTATTTCCAAGCTAATTTTTAAAGACATGCCTATCAGTGGGCAATGCAAACCCCTACTGTATGCCGATGACAAATGCCTGTTAGGGTCAAAAAAAACCCCCCCGGGCATGCAAAGAGTACGTAACCTTTTTTCATATTCCCGCCCAGCGCCGGGGAGGGTTTACGTTTGCTAAATCCTCTCTTACAGGGCGCAAGTCAGCCGGGTGTCACAATGGGGTTGGGGTGGGGAGGCAGAATTAACAAAGTCGGCATAGAATTACGAGAGGTACAATTAATCCCAAAATTCCGGGGTTGACGTTGGTTTCCCCGATTATTTGAGAGACCTAAAGGGGTTGAGGGTTGCGACCTTTTCGGGGGACCTTAAAAAATTTAAAAATGCCGAATGTTTGTGAAACTGCTATCCCACGTGTATGAGGATCACTTGGGTCAATATTTAGGGTGTTTTCTATTTGAGGGAAACGAGGGCAAAACCTGGTAAAGAAAGGGCGAAGTTTCGAGCAAAATTTTCATTTTGTAAAGTTAAAAATGTGCCTTTCGAGGCAAATGAACGACCTACGTAGTTTTCGGGAATTTTGGGAATTTACACGACTCAACAAGGCAAGTGAGGGCGGGGGCTTTTGGGGGTTTTTATCCAGAAGGTATTTTAGCCTAAAGGATTTGGGGAACCAACCTCGTATTTTTCTTGGGAATTTTGGGAACAAATCTTGTTACTTTGGGGCAACAAGCTTGAATGTTTGATGGAGAAATACGGTGAATTTCGGCGGGGACGGCCGGGGAAAACCAAGGAGGGGGCTTTAAAAAAGGGGGGAAAACCCACAGGACAGATCAAACCCCGCCAGATGAGTGGCGGGGCGGTTGTGGAGTGGGAAAGTGGAAAATGAACGTGGGGTTGGAGCTAGGTGCAGGAGAATTTATGCTCTAGAGGATTGTGAGACGAGGGGACAAGGAGGGGGGGGGGGGGGGGGGTGGGGTGTTGGGGGAAGGGGGGGGGGGGGGGGGGGGGTTTTGGAGGAATTGTGGGTGGGGGGGAAGGAAAGGGAAAAATGGGGGGTTAAAAAAGGGAATGTAATGTAGGTTGCCAAGTATGAAAGGGGGAAGAGGTGATAGAGGGGGGATGCAAAAATGAGAAAGCAGAGACAGCATGGCGGAAGGGGAATTGTCGGGGAAAGCGGGAGCGTCAACGTCTGCCCGGGAAACGCCCCACTCCAGCAAAAGACCGGGGAAAAAGGGGGATTGAAGGTTTTGGTAAGGCACAAGAAAAAGAAACGCCAACAAGGGTTAGGAGTGGGGGAGGGGTGAGTCCCAAAGGGACGGGTGTATGGGGCTAGACAGCGAAAAATGTGGGGGGGAAAAGTGGTGGGGAAAATAAGCAGGCCTAAGGTGAGACGATTAATGTTAATGGTTTATGTAAGAGCGTAAGTGTGTATGGTTGCAGGGGTGCTGTATCGTTACAAGGGAGATTTGCCTTTTTACAAAAGCAAACTTAAAAAAGGAAAATTGCTGGAGGTGGGTGGATATAGGGCTTTTGTAACCCAACGACACGTTTAAAAGTGGAGTAGGGTTTAATTCGTAGGCAAGCTCGTTTGTTTTGCAAAGGGGGGTTTTTGGGAGGGGGGTGAGGGAAGAAAAATGAAGGGATGGGGGGTGGATGGGGAACGCTGCCTTTGTTGGGGGTAGCTCCGACGGAGAACGATGCGAGGTAAAAAACGGCATTTTAAGGGGTGATCTGGGGTATTTCTTGAGAGCGCTCCCAGGGGGGCATTGATTGGGGGAGATTGGAATTGAAATACGGAGATTTTATGTAGCCACGGGGCGGGGAATTTTTTCAAACGTGTTGCAACCTGTGTAGAGATTTGGGTACGGATGCATTTTGGGGTGGAATAGGTGAAGTGCAAAAATAGACTAAGGAGGGGAATGCGCAGCTAACTGGGTAGGGTCATAAACCAAGGGGGTTTCAGTGGGGTCTTTTAACACTTCT
>NW_026472401.1:0-11320 GCF_026875155.1 Cherax quadricarinatus
TATTAAATATATTATATTAAAATAAAAATTATATTTTTTTAAAAAATAACGCTCCAAAATTTTAATTCATTTTCCCCGTGTAGTATACGAAAGGGAGTGTTTATTCCCTAAAAGGAAAAAAAGTTTTATTCCTGTCAGTCAGGCAGAGGCCAGGACGGAGCAGATAAGTGTGTTTGGTTCAGTACGAGACGGGGGTGATGGGTAAAGCATCATTTTTGGGGGTGGAAACTTGAGTAGGTAATTTTGGTAAGTTTTTTAGTGTATATCATGGTTTTTGTTTTTTTGTGTTTGTTTTTTTGTAAAGCCCTTATGGGGGGGGCGTTTTTTTGGGGGAGAACGCTTCCCAAAACCCAAACCGGGCTCACTGGACAAGGCAACCAAAATAGCCACATAGGGCCCAAAATTATAGCCCCCCTTAATCGGGGATAATCACAGTAGACTACAGCCATCCCCTACCTTCCTTTTACAAAATTAGTAACCACCACTTGAATACAAAAAGTTCATTTAGACTCCATGCGACCCTCAGTAAGGAAAAATTCACGCTGCCCTAGAGATGTTAACGGGCCACAGAATTCCCCAAGGCCAATGGTTTTATATGGACAGACATTTTTCTTAAAAAATTACTTAGACTATAAAAACAAACATTGCCTAAAAAAAACAAAACAGATCACAAAAAGGGCGGGTTTTCCCCCAGGGCAACCAGACCATCTGAAATCCATTGAAAAGAAACCCAATATGAAAAGCAATATGACAGGCTTAATACCAAAGATTTTCTTAAACACTATTCATCAGCTCTCCCCAAAGTAAAAAAGAAAGCCAAAAACTATATATTTCCAGTGTTTCACAGACATAGAGGAGATAAAAAAAAGACCTGGAAAACACCTCTCAGATTCTAGGGACCCCAAAATGAAAAAAACCAGTATTGTCCAAAACTAAACCTAATAAACACATACACCCCACGACACAGCTAACAAGATAAACGATTTTCTAAACCCATAAGACTAATTCGCAGTAAAATCCACATCCCAACCCCATGCCGGGGATACCTAGAGGGGGAATTTCCCAAATTCCCTTCTTCTTGCCCCAATGACCCCACGGAAGTCACCGGTTTAAAAAGTTTTAAAAAATAACTTGGGGAATTTTTCTATTCCCCATTACGTCAGCGAGGGGGCCCATGTCCTTTCGCATGCTATTTCATTATTTTTAAAAAGTCACTAAAACTAGCCCCTTTCCCCAAAAACTATAAAGAGGGAAAGGGGTTTTCACCATACATAAGGGGTGACCCTACGAAAAAACTATAGGCCAATACAACTTACCATTCTATCCAAAATTTTTGAGAAACTCGTGCACGGGGCTGTATTCATTTTTAAGGCCAAAACATACTCAACCCCTCCCAATTTGGTTTCAGGAAAATAAAAGCAAAATGATGCAATCATAAAAATGTGATCTGCTTTACAAGCTTTGGAAAATAAGGAATATCCCAAGGGAATTTTTATTGCCCTAAAAAAGCTTTTGACACGTAGGACCCACTCCTATTCCAAAAAACTTGTTCATTAGGGTTTTTAAGAGGCCATGCGTTGTTTTTTAAAAATCTTACATTACAATGGGTATCGTAGTACCATTAAAGACACAGCCGCTAACAGGCCATTGATATGGAGTTCCGCAGGGAAGTGCCTTGGTCCCCTGCTTTTCCTCATATCATAATGACCTTCCAAATGTTTCCAACCCCTAAAAACCATTCTCTTTGCGACGACACATTTATGTCTTCTTCACCCTAATTTGCCACCCCAACCCCTTTGGGGAATGAAGGCTGATTAAAATTCGATTTGGGACAGCAATAAATTATGTTTTCCCCTGACAAAAACCTACTATTTATGTTTGGGTAGCAAGCGGGATGCACAAATTAACTTTAAGATGAAACACTCTAATTACCAGAAATAATGGGGGCAAATTCTAGACTTATACCTTGACAAAAACCTGAATTTCAGCACCATATCCGCATAAAACCCAAAAAAATACCCAAAAGGGTTTTGGGACCCTCTCCAAGATATATACTAGTCCCGCAAAATCCCCTTCACACTATTCATCATTTAAATTATCCATACCTCCTATTTTTGTGTTTGGGGATAATGCGCAAACACCTAAACCCAAAAAACCAACAAAAAGTGCGTAAGAATAATCACAAAATCCCACCCTGGCAAACACCCCCCCCCCCACTTTTCATAGATTTAAAAACTTACCCCCAGTTCAGTCATCCCACTTACTATGTAAACTAATCTACGGCCCTTAAACTCAAATATCAACCCTTGACCTAAAATGCTTTCTTGATGTTGTGACAAAACCCAGGGGCATAACCCAGACACAAACATCTCTACGACTTCCCCTGTCGCTAAACCCTTTAAAAAGTTAAATGTTGTAAAAGGCCAAAAATCTGGAAACCCTTTCCCGGGAAACCTGAACTGCGACACATTCATCCCTTAAAAAACACCATTAGAAAACATTTATCCCCTTGATCACCCGTCAACTAACTACACAAATACCCCGGTGGTTCACATTTACACTCACCCTCTTTGACCATAAACAGAAATTTTAAATCTCATCAAAAAATAATGAATCCTGTGATACCCAATCTGAAACTATGTACGTCCCAAAAACAAAAGCATTCACATTACAAAACTCACAACTAGTTTTGTCCTTAGCCATAATCCCAATTTCCCCATTTTTTGAAATATTTTTACAATAAGAATAAAAAAAAAGTCTGCCCCCAAAATGCCTAGCCATGCTAAGCTTCTGTGGTACATCTGTAATCACTATTTTATAATTAAACCAACATAACAAATTTTTGTAAATCAGCATTGTAATCCTTATGAGAATAAATTTTAAATTTAATTTGAATTTGAATTGAATTTAATTTAATTGCTTGTAACTGCAGAAAGGGGGGGGGGGGTGTCTGGACCCCCCCATTTTATAAATTTTCATTTTTTTTGTTTAATTCTTTTGCAACAGTGCGTTATGAGCTAATGTAAACGGAGTGTGGTAGTTTTTTGTAGTAGTTATAAGTTTTTTTTAATCACATTAAAATAATGTTATTTTATATAGGTGAGTTTTTGTCTTTCTTCCCAATAATAATTAAATTTTTTAATATATTTGCATGCTGGCCAAGGTTTGTGTGTTTTTCGATAAATTTTATAACCCCTTTGACAGCATGTAGACCTTTAAGAGTAGGACCCTTTTATTAAATTATGCACAAGTCATAATCCCTTTTAGATGCGGGAAAACTAAACAGGCAAAAAGGGGGGTTGGCCTGTACGTCAAGAGTCATCATTTGCTCAGAACTACTTAACACCTAAATGTTAGCTAAGTTTTGGCGGTAAAGTCGACAAACAAAACCCCTTTATTTAGTGGATACAAGCCCCCAGAGCCTTTTCCCGCAAATTTCCGGGGCAGCTTTTGAAAATGACCCGTCTGGAAATCTCCCAACTCTTTCCCAAAACCTTTTTTTAATAGAGATTTAACTTGAAACACCTAAAATGGAAGGTAAGCAAACAATGTTTTAGCAGAGATACCCCCCGGGGGCAGCTCAGATGAAAATTCACACACACCGAAAAATTAAATCCCCTGCGCCAAATTCACCTTAAACCCCAAATTTGAGTTACAAGACTGAAAAAAACGGGACCCCACTTACTAACAATGATGATGGAATGGGACATAACTGTATCAAAGACAATACACTCAGAACAACATAATAGGTAAAACATGTTGCACAAGCTCCCGGCCCGCAAAATGTATAAGTCAGAAGGTCTCCTCACAAAATTCAATTTTAATAACAAAAACATACAATGGACAAGTCAACCATGCCTAAAGAAACAAGCGGGAAATATCCCAAACAACACGGGTCCCAAATTTGCCTAGAAAAAGGGGCTCTGTGTTCTTGAGATCTCCTCAAGACAATTCCTTAAGAAAAAGAAAGAGAAGATGTAAACTAGAAACAGCGAAGGTAAAAAGGGCAAGAGCTGCTGGAGGAGCCCAATATATCTGAAAAACAAGGGAGGCACTGGTCAATGAAATTGTAAAAAACGAACTTAAGTGAAGGAATTTACAGGAAACAAAAATCTCGGAAAACAAAAGGATAAAGGGGAAATTGAAAAAAAAAAATTCTTCTTTTGCCAAATTTAAAAAAAATAACATCCAGTTTGGGCCCCTTGTTTAGGAGGATGGGAAAACCAGATAACAGCCATGAAAGAGTGATATTATCCTAATCCCCCAAGACTGAAAAGGCAAAATGACATGCCCCTGACTCTGCCCCAGGCCCCACTCATGGAATCAGTGTTTATCAAGAATTGCAAGAATCCCTATGCTGCCTTTGATTTAAGGAGAGGGAGCAGGACACAGGGGTCATCCCACACATAAAAACAACAGACATAGCCCCCCCTTACGAAGGTGGCATCAAGCAGTTGCAAAAAACTACAGACCGAAAGCACCCAATCAAAAAAATCGTTTAAAGGGTTTAAGAAGAAGATCGCCAACCCCCTAATACTCCTCAGTTTCAAAACCCGGCAAATGGGTTTAAAAAAGGGTTTACTCCTCCCTTCCCCGGTCCCGGGCCCCCTTTGACAAGGTCCTAGTGCGTTGAGGATAAAAAACTACAGAGTAGTTCACAGACTTTGCACAAGCTTTCCCCCAAGTTGACCTGGTGTATAGTACACAAAATTTCGGATAAAGGAAAAACAGGAAAAGTTGGGAGTGGACTATAACTTCCTACAAAAAAGAACAAAAAGGTAACAGTAAATGAGCAAAGTCTAGGCCCACTGTAAAGCTCTGTTCCCAAGGCACAGTACTTACTCCCATTAAACCCCTCTCCTCATTTCTCCATAACAGACATGAAGCGAAGCTCTGGTTTCCTTTGCGGATACCCCAATTGCCATGCAGTCCCCCATCGAAGACCCGCATGACCCCAAGCGGACATAAACCCAAATTTTCAAAGGGGCCCACTAAAAAACAAATGAAGTAAACGGGGAAAAAGTTTCAACTACTAAATTTTGGAAAATTTGAGGAAATTAAAAATATATCAGGGTATACGAAAAAATTCTGAAATAAAATGAACGAAAAAGAAAGTGAAGGACCTGGGGAGCGATAATTCAGAGGACTCGCCTTCAAAGACCAAACAATGTATCTACCCATCTGCTAGGAAAATATGGGATGGTAATGAGACCTTTCAAAATTGGGGTGCCAACCCCATATACCCTTCAAATCATTTTTCTCCTAGGCGGAATGCGCGTACATAACTCCCCCCTCTGGCGGGAAAGTTGCAGCCCTGGAGAGCGACACAAGTACCTAAGGCCCAAAATTTTCTGAGAACTTTTGAGGCCCTTTGATTTGTATTCCCTCGAACGAGGCGGAGGATAATGAAAATTTACACTTGGAAGTTCCTGGAGGGTTGGTCCCAAACCTGCCACGAAATCATTTCGTGTAAATCAAAAAGACCGGCAGGAGAGCAACATTCCCCAATGAGAAACAGGGGCCCCACGGTCATTGAAGACAACACAAAAAGTGTCCGGACCCCCAGATTTTAAAATGCCCCCCCCTAATAAGGGGGATTCCCAATAACCTTGGCTGTCCCCAAGAAGGCATTTGCGGGCCCCAAAAAAAGTCGAACCGCCCAACCGAGTTGTGGTTCATAGTCATTTTGCGTGGGCCCCGGCAGTAACAGCCTGGTTGATTGACCCTGATACCAGAGGCCTGGTTCAGCCCCGGGCCCCGCGGGGGCGTTGCCCCCCGAACCCCTCCGGGAAAACCCGGGTTTGATTATCTTCGTACATAGCATTGGGCCTGTCTGCTGATGTACCTTGGTTGCAATCTTGCAGGGGATCGGGTAAACCCCTGGTGTGTTTTTGGTAACGAATGTTTGTTTTCTTAAAAAGAGATTCACTATTTAAAATAAAAAAACGGGTATGCTGGTCACTTTCATGAGATGTTTGGGTTTTCCCCCTTGGTGGTAGGTTACTAATTTAAATTTTTGGGTGGATGGATTTGATTTTTTTGTAAAGAAAGGTTTGTTTTAGATATATTTGCGTCTTTTCTCCTTATTTTTTAAAGCAGTCAGGGGCATCCTAATTTGGAGAATTGTTTTTTTGAGTATTGTATTTCTTCTTTTTGTTCCTTTTTTTGAGGGGCTGTTTTCCCTGGTGCCTTAAAAACGGGCTTGATTAGTCCCCCCTCTTATTCTGTACTGAAGGGTTCCCTGAAAAAATGAACTAGATGGCAGCGTGAGTGGGTTTCCTGTAAACTGAATTCAACTGATATTATTATAAGCACAAAAGGGAAATGAGTTGATTGTTTTTTTTCCTTTAAATTTTGAACTGTACAGAGGAAACAAGAATTAAGTTCTTAAAAAATTTCAAAACACCCCAGCTTTGCCTATACAGTTAGAACATCAACGCTCTGTACCAGACATGTCGGGAAATTTAATGCGGGAGGGAGGTGTTTTCATAGTATTCCATGATAAGGGCGGGGCGAGTACGGGAGAGAGTGGATTCCCGGCGCCCCAAATTTTGGGTTTGAAGAAAGGGAAAACTTTGTATGCACATATTGGTGAAGGCTAAGATTTTGTGGATAAAAATTTGGGGAATTTCTTTGATGGGGAAGAAAACATAAGTTTTGAAAAAAATTGACTACTTCCCCTAAGGGCAAAAAACAATCGAAAATTAACCAAAAATCTCCCCCTACCGTAAGTCCAATTCCAAAAAATTTGAGCATTGGAAAAAACAAAAAAGGACAGAAACATTCTGTTTGTTCAAGACAAAAAAACCCCAAGTTTTCCCCTTACTTACGGGGTTACCAACCCCACCAGCGGGTGTACCATCGGCCCAATCTTCCCCATAGAGGGTCATTTCGTGCAAATACTAAAGGGTGAGGGGTCTTTTTCCCCTTTTTCCTTGGCAATTTTAAACCCAATACATTTTTGAAACTTTCGAAATCTCACGAAAAACCCAAAACATCAGCCTCCAAATAAAAATGTAAAATTGGATGTAAAACCCCTTTTCACTAGATGATACCTGAATTTCCTCGACCCCAAAATTTTTTCCCCACACAAAATCTGTAACTCTCATACACATTAAACCACGATTGTGTCCCCTCACTTAAAATTTTTGAATCCCCCACACGCATACCCCAAAACCCAATGATAATGAAGGCTCGTAAAAAAATCAACCTGGGTGACTACCAATAAACCTAGACTTAACATTGACAAAACCTATGTTAGTTTGGGAGCAGAGCAAGTGATGCCCAAAAAGATCAAATTTGTTTGGGTTTTTAACCCCCGGGGGGTTAGCCCCCCAGGATAACCCAAGAAATCGTGTGTCATCGAGGCGCTAACTTATTTCCATTGGGGTCCCCCGCTTGCCCCCCGGATGCGACCCCCCCAGTGACTAACACCAGGTACCTATTTATGCTAGGTGAACAGGAAACAGGTGTAAGGAAACGTGTCGAAATGTTTCCACCCGCCCGGAAAACGAACCCAGACCCCCCGGTGTGAAGCGGGAGCTTTAGCCACCAGGGCCCCGGGCCCCCCAATTTTTTTAAAAAAAAATTATTTAAAAATATTTTATTGTAAATATAAGAGGGAAAGTTTTTGGGGTTTTACCTTGGCGCAAATTGAATTCAACACCCACATCCAACACATTACAAAAAAAAATATCCAAAAAAGTTGGGATCCCCCCTTAAAGATCGTTATTATTACCACAAAAAGCCTACTTACATCATATTTTTCCGATCTCCCTTTCCCACCTTGCTATTAAAAAAGCCAATAATAACCCCAAAAAACAGCGGAGAATGTCACACACACCCCTGCTACACAACATTCGCTCCTTCTTTCAAAGACCTAAACTTCTCACTATACATAAAAATTACTCTGACCGTGGCCACTGAGTGCCGCTTGTTAAAAAAAAAATTGTCAACTTCCCGGGAGAGGACTGGCGAAGTGAGTGGAAAAGCAGTAAGAAAATGTGCTGGTAAAATTATGGGGGCCGGGGGGTCATATCCGCTATTCCCCCGCCCCCCATCCCCACCCCCTCCCCCACCCCCCCCTCCCCACACACAAGGCACGCACTATCGCCCCCTATAAAAGGTTGGGAAGCGGTTGGGGCGGGTTAGTCCTCTGCTGCAGTTGTTGGAGGGTGAGGCTTTAGGAAGAGCATCATAAGAGTGGAGAGTTGAAGCCATAATTAATTTCTTTAAAGATTGTTTGGGTTTTGTGCACCACAGGGGGAAAAACATCAGCACAGTAAGGAAAACCCTCACCCAGAATCGAGGAAATTGTTGTAGACATTTTCCTAGAAAATTGCTCCGGGCCCCTCAAGCTGTATAAATTCATAAATTTAAAGGTTAATTAAAAAAAAAAAACATTATTTAAGATTAAAATCGGCACTTTATGTACGTACATTATTGAGTTAAAAATGCAAGTGTAAGTTTTTTTAGCATTCAAGGGTTTTTGTAGATTATTTTTAAAAAAAATTTTTTGGGGAGCACTAAACCCCTTGAAGCATATAGTGCCTGGGGGGCATTTTGGGTTTAATCCCAAAGAAGGGAGGGCAAATCCAATTTCCCTTGGTTAAGGTTCCTCATGGATCAAAGACCCCCCTTGAGGAAGTGTATTAACTTTCATAAAGTTCCATGGGGTTAATTCATGCATGATGTTTCTGCAGATGAGACCGTGTGGCTGTTGGTTGTGTTGGCTGCTGTAGTGGCGGCCGATGACAAACCAGGAAGAAAAAAAAATAATAATACTCAGAACGCTGGTGTTAGCAACAATGATACACAGGGACGGACTCGTAACATTTAAAAGGAGCTGGCCAGGGAGACACCGGGCTCCTGAACCTCGGTGCAGGGGGACTCTATCGCAGGACTACTCGCAGCAGCTGGCAACCCGAACTTTGTTGACAACCAAGGACCTGACTTCGGTGGCCGTCAGATAGGAGATGGCTTCGGTGGACGTCCATTTGGGAATGGATTTTCTGGACAACCACTGGGGTGGCTTTAGTGGACAACCAATAGAAAGTGGCTTTGGTGGACGACCATTTGGAGGTGGATTTGGTGGACGACCATTTGGAGGGTGGATTTGGTGGGCGACCTTTTTGGAGATGGATTTTGGTGGACGACCATTTGGAGGGGATTTGGTGGACGACCATTTGGAGGTGGATTTGGTGGACGACCATTTGGAGGTGGACTTGGTGGACGACCTTTGGGACTGGATTGGTAGTCAACCACTAGGAAGTGGCTTTGGTGGACAACCAATAGAAGGTGGCTTCGGTGGACGACCTTTTGGGAGGTGGTTTTGGGTGGACGACCATTTGGAGGTGGATTCGGTGGACGACCAATAGGTGGTGGCTTTACTCCTAGTTTCGGCGGACGACCTGGCGGTTTCAGCTTTGGAGGAGAGCCCAATGGTGTCGGTACGGTGGCTTCAACGGTCAGGGTGGGAGCGGGTTTAACAATCAGTTTGGAGGTGGAATTAACAACCAGGTAGCAGTTCGGATGGATCGTTTGGAAGACAGAAGGCTGGACAGTGCCCACCTGTGCGTTTAGGATGTCCACCCACTAGGAGTTTCCAGCCACCCGCCCCCTGTGTTAGTGACAGTGAGTGCAGTGGTACTGACAAGTGTTGTTTCGACATCTGCCTGCGGACAGTGTGTGCAAACCTGCAGAGAACCTGCCTGGCTTGGGCCCGTTGAAGACCCTTTTTTAATATTCTCATAAATTATTATTGTTTCCTACTTGTTTTTAATAAAGTATATGAAACGTTCATCTCTGTTCATATTATATTCTTTGTACATTAAATATTGTATATAACTTTATTTATAAAGTTGTTATCTAAGTGTTTAAGTATACTGGGGTATACCTGGAAGTTGTTTCGGGGGTCAACATCCCGAGGCCCGGTCCATGGCCAGGTCTCGTGGTGGATCAGGGCCTAATTAACCAAGCTGTAACTGCTGCCGCACTCAAACCAACGTACTAACCACAGCCAGGCTGGTCAGATACTTTAGGGGCTTGTCCAGCTCCCTATTGAAGACAGTCGGGATCTATTGGTAATTAATAATTACAATATTAATATTAATACCAGTAATGGTAAATTTTAAAATAACGTGGACTGTATATGATTTGGCTTGCTGGGGACACAGAACATAATTATTGCACATAAATTATAATGGTGCTATTATACAAGAAATTCGTAATACCACTTACCATTTAATTACTGGATCAAAATTGTTATTTTTGGAAACACACCCTAACACTAACACACAAAAGCTAGAATTTACGATGGCCAACGAAAAAGTACTGGTACGTTATGGGTAAGCATCACTTAGCTAAGGTATGCTCCTGGGAAGAACGGTGTTCTCTATTTTTTTTGTTCTTGTTGCCGAACTGTAAGGGGTTTTCCACACTATTTATTCCAATTTTTCAATGGGAACGTGTCAGCAATTTCTAAATTACGGACTGAGGCCGATATACATCAAATGAACTTCGATGATACCTGATTAAATTACACCACTAACAACCAGTATTCACATGTATTTTCACTATGGCGTCCCCCCAGCAGCCCTCACTCCCTGAAATGTTTAACCCCATCCCTCACTCAAAATCTCTCGAAGAATCAAATCGCATCACATTTAATACACAATTATATTATTCAATATACACATGCTGAATTTAGGAAAATACAAAATTTTTTCCCCAAATACTATATTAAGTACGATTTATTACCAGACCAGCATAGTGCTCTTCGCTAAATTTCATCAAAGCTTTTGTTTATAAACTTGATAGCGCCTGGTAAAATATGATAAGGAAATGCCTCGGCATGTAGTGGCTTTCTTTGCACTTAGCAAACCAGTATTGTAATTACACATTGTAAATAAAGCAAGGAAATAAACACCTTAATCCTTAATCCTTAATTCGTTAATCAGGAAGTGTAGGTGCTCCCGGTTCAGTTTTGCATAGGTTATTTCTGTTATTGATTTCAGTGTGATAACTTTAGAAAGCCTCTTCTGATAGGCTTCAGAATTTCAACATTCGTGTATTCTACTTTGAAGAAGGATGCAAGAACCTAAGGCAATAATAGGGGGGCATTCCGGTGGAAGAAAGGAAACAAAGAATGTAAGGGAAGAGATGTCAGAATAGGAAAGAACAATAAGTAGGGTTCCGCAGGCTAGGTATTAGAAACCCGTCCTGTTTCTGGTTTATGGACTGATATATCAGATGGGATTATTATACAGATTTTCGTGTTTGTGATGTAAGATAAGATTTTGTTCGGATTTTTAACCCCCAA
>NW_026472402.1:0-10956 GCF_026875155.1 Cherax quadricarinatus
AGGGGGGAGGGGGGGGGGGGGAGGGGGGGGGGGGGGGGGGGGAAAGGGGGAAAGGGAGGAAAAGGGGGAGTAGGAAAAGGGGGAGGGGGAGGGGTTGGGGGCACGCCAGCGGGAAAAGAGGAATGGAAAGGTTGTCAGGCGGAGGGATCGCCCCCCTTTAAACCAACCCCTTTTACTTAACTGATGGTTCAACTCTTAACTCTCAACCCCACTATTTCCCACTCTCTCCCCTCTCTCTCTCCTCTCCCCTCTTAGAGTAGGTCCCGCATTCCAGTCAAACTTCCAAAGAAACCTAACTTTGTTGTTGTTGATTATTATTATATTATTATTTTATTATTATTATTATTATATTATTATTATTAATTAATTTTATTTTTAAATTATTATAATTATTATTATTATTATTAATAATAATATAAATTTAAAGTTCGGGGGTTTGTGGGTCATTGAGAACTAAACTGGTGAAGGCTTGTCCTCTCCGTCCACCAGAGACGCGTTTTCTTGGCCAGTCTTCCCGCCTACAGTTAATATGCCTAGGAAACACGTCTCGAGGATGTAGGTAAAACGAGCGGTTAAAGAATCAATACGTGAACAAGAAAGCAGAAGAACTAAATCCTCAGGATGGGTCCCAGCCCTCTTATAACCTCTCTCTCCCTCCCTCTTTCTCTCCCCCTTCTCTCTCTCTTCCTCCTCTCTCTCTTCTCTCTCTCTCCCCTTTTCATCTCTCCTCTCTCTCACTCTCTCTCTCTCTCCCCTCTCCACTCTCTCTCCTCTCCCCTTTACTCTACTGTGAAGGTAAAGGGTTTCAATCCCTTATAGTACTTTCTCTAATTCTACTAGGATTCCAATCTTTTGCACTACATTGCCTCGCCCTCCTTGAAAGCCTCTTATACGACAGAAAAATAAGACATGAGAAGCTCCACTTTGACCAGACGACCTCAGCAGAGAGTGACTTGGATCCCCCATCTAAACTCCGGCAATGTCGAGTCTCGTGCCAAAAAATTTGCGGGATTATCTCCAAGTTTGCCAATTTTTAAATCCCGAGTCCACTTGGAGAAGTTAATGCTGGAGTTGCCCTCAGGGGAGCATCTAGACAAGGCCTGGGGGAATTGTCACGACCCCTGGTCTGTAGAGATCCTCGGCTGGGGAAAGGTGAAAGGGGGGAGCCCGTCTTGTTTGCCCTGGCTGTTGCTGTTTTTTTTTTTCTCTGTTTATTTTGTTTGTCGGTCTTTCCTCGATCGCATCTGCACATGATGTCCATTTTACTCTCTGAATTACATAAAAGACGAAGAATTTACTGGAGGGGGAAAACGGGAGAAGGGCTACACACTCGACCATCACTGGAGAGGGAACAAGAGAAGGGCTACTACACTCGTACACATCACAGAGAGGAACAGAGTAACAGGGGGGCAGAAGGCTACACACTCGTACCATCACTGGAGAGGAACAGAGATCAGCTACTACACTCGTACCATCACTCAAGAAAGCTTAAGAAATACTCACAGCATTCAACCATCGTTTTTCCTGTCTTAAGAAACAGAGACTACGAGATCACCTTCAGACCTTAAAAATACAGAAGAGCTTTGACACACTCAACCAAGAAGAACTACTGGGGGTACTGAATGAGTCCATAACCCGATATAATAGAAAGAAACTGCGAGGCAGAAGATGCAACGTAACATACGCATTTTTTACAAACATAATTATAGCAGAAAGGAATAAATTCCCTTTAAAAGCTAAAAAGCGGAAGCAACACAGTCACTTAAGAACCCGTGGACAAGAACTGTGCGAAGTACTGATTCAACTAATACACAGTGCCTTAGTGGGAGGGGCTACCAGAGCCATCAGGACCACAAGGGACAGTCACAGTGCCTTAGTGGAGGAGCTACCAGAGCCATCAGGAAACCCCAAGCACAGTCACAGTGCCTTAGTGGGAGGCCAAAGCCATCAGGCCACAGCACAGTCAAAAGTGCCTTATTGGGGGGAGCTACCAGAGCCATCAGACCACAAGCACAGTCACAGTGCCTTAGTGGGAGAATTCCAGAGCCATCAGGGCCACAAGCACAGTCCAGTGCCTTAGTGGGAGGGGTTCCAGAAACCATCAGGGCCACAAGCACATCACCGTGCCTTAGTGGGAGAGCTACCAGAGCCATCAGGGCCACAGCACAGTCACATGCCTTAGTGAGAGGAGTTGCCAAGCCATCAGGCCACAAGCCAGTCACAGTGCCTTAGTGGGGGGGGGTCCAAGCCATCAGGCCACAAAGCTCATCACAGTGCCTAGTGAGAGGATTGCCAGAGCCATCAGGGCCACATGCCAGTCACATGCCTTAGTGAGAGGAGTTGCCAGAGCCATCAGGACCACAGCACAGTCACAGTGCCTTAGTGAGAGGAGTTGCCAGAGCCACAGGACCACGCCCAGTCACAGTGCCTTAGTGGGAGGAGTTCCAGACCATCAGGGGCCCCATGCTCAGTCACAGGCCTTAGTGGAGGATCCAAGCCCTCAGCCACAAGCCAGTCACAGTGCCTTAAATGGGAGGAGTTCCAAGCCCATCAGGGACCACAAGCCATCACGTGCCTTAGTGGGAGAGTCCAGAGCCATCAGGACCACTGCTCATCACAGTGCCTTAGTGAGAGGGGTTTGCCAGAGCCATCAGGGCCACATCTCAGTCCCCAGTGCCTTAGGGGAGGAGCCCAAGCCATCAGACCACAAGCACAGTCACAGTGCCTTAGTGGAGGAGCTAAACCCAAACCATCAGGACCAAAGCCAGTCACAGTGCCCTAGTGGAGGAGTTCCAAGCCATCAGGGCCACATGTTTACACAGTGCCTTAGTGAGGAGGAGTCCAGAGCCATCAGGACCACAGCCAGTCCACAGTGCCTTAGTGGGAGGAGTGCCAGAGCCATCAGGGCCACAAGCCAGTCACAGTGCCCTTAGTGGGAGGAGCCCAGAGCCATCAGGCCACATGCCAGTCACAGTGCCCTTTGTGAGAGGATTGCCAGAGCCATCAGGCCACATGCCATCACAGTGCCTTAGTGGAGGAGTTCCAAGCCATCAGACCACAAGCCAGTCACATGCCCTTATTTGGGGGGAGTCCAAGCCATCAGGGCCACATGCTCAGGTCACAGTGCCTTAGTGGAGGAGTTACCAAGCCCATCAGGCCACATGGCTCAGTCACAGTGCCTAGTGAGAGGAGTTTTTCCAGAGCCATCAGGCCACATGCTCAGTCACAGTGCCTTAGTGGGAGGAGTTGCCAGAGCCATCAGACCACGTGCTCAGTCACAGTGCCTTAGTGGGGAGGTTGCCAGAGCCATCAGGCCACATGCTCAGTCACAGTGCCTTAGTGGGAGAGCCCAAGCCATCAGGACCACAAGCCAGTCACATGCCTAGTGGGAGGATTTCCAGAGCCATCAGGCCACAAGCACAGTCCCCAGTGCCTTAGTGGAGGAGTTCCAGAGCCATCAGGGCCACATGCTCAGTCACAGTGCCTTAGTGAGGATTGCCAGAGCCATCAGGGCCACATTCTCAGTCACCAGTGCCCCTTAGTGGGGGGGAGCTTGCCAGAGCCATCAGGACCACAGCCAGTCACAGTGCCTTAGTGGGAGGAGCTCCAGAGCCATCAGCCACATGCCAGTCACAGTGCCCCAGTGAGAGGAGTTGCCAGAGCCATCAGGGCCACATGCTCAGTCACAGTGCCTTAGTGGAGGAGTTCCAGAGCCATCAGGAAACCCCAAACACAGTCACAGTGCCTTAGTGGGAGGAGTTGCCAGAGCCATCAGGGCCACATGCTCAGTCACAGTGCCTTAGTGGAGGGGTTGCCAAGCCATCAGGCCACATGCTCAGTCACATGCCTTAGTTTGGGGGGAGTCCAGAGCCATCAGGGCCAAAATGCCAGTCACAGTGCCTTAGTGGGAGGAGTTGCCCGGAGGGGCCCTCAGGGCCACATGCTCAGCACAGTGCCTTAGTGGGAGGAGTTTCCAGAGGGCCCTCAGGGCCACATGCACAGTCACAGTGCCCTTTGTGAGAGGAGTTGCCAGAGCCATCGGACCACAGCACATCACAGTGCCTTAGTGAGAGGATTGCAGAGCCCTCAGGGCCACATGCTCAGTCACAGTGCCTTAGTGGGAGGAGGGTTTCCAGAGCCATAGGGCCACATGCTCAGTCACAGTGCCTTAGTGGAGGATTGCCAGAGCCATCAGGGCCACATGCTCAGTCACAGTTGCCTTAGGGGAGGAGTCCAGAGCCATTAGGCCACATGCACAATCACAGTGCCAGTTATTGAAGGAGTTAGCCAGGGCCATTCCAAAAAGGGCCACATGCTCAGCTCAAAAGTGCCTTAGTGGGAGGAGTTGCCAGACCCTCCAGACCACATGCCAGTCACAGTGCCTTTTGGAGAGGAGTTGCCAGAGCCATCAGGCCACATGTCAGTCACAGTGCCTTAGTGAGAGGAGTTGCCAGAGCCCCTCAGGACCACATGCACAGTCACAGTGCCTTAGTGAGAGGAGTTGCCAGAGCCATCAGGACCACATGCACACTCACAGTGCCTTAGTGAGAGGAGTTGCCAGAGCCATCAGGGCCACATGCTCAGTCACAGTGCCTTAGTGGGAGGAGTTGCCAGAGCCATTAGGGCCACATGCTCAGTCACAGTGCCTTAGTGGGAGGTTGCCAGAGCCATCAGGGCCACATGCTCAGTCACAGTGCCTTAGTGGGAGAAGTTGCCAGAGCCATTAGGGCCACATGCTCAGTCACAGTGCCTCAGTGGGAGGAGTTGCCAGTCAGGGCCACGTGCTCAGTCACAGTGCCTTAGTGGGAGGAGATGCCAGAGCCATTAGGGGCACATGCTCAGTCACAGTGCCTCAGTGGGAGGAGTTACCAGAGCCATTAGCGCCACATGCTCAGTATAAATCTATGAACATTGGTGAGTAAGCCCAATTTGCTTTTTATATGTTAGAAAACACGATAAAAAATTACAGTTTGCCGGTATGTGAGGGAGGACAATGGAAATAAGTAAAGGACCCCAATGGAAATGAGTCACTCTGTCCGACTTTCTTGGGTTATCCCAGGTTCTCTACACATATGCTGCTATGTATGATAATCTATATAACTGTATTTGTGTACATCAGAATAATACTACTTACTAGGAGCAAGAAGTTGCCTGGTACAATCGCTACCTCGCTCAACCACTCACTGAACTCGCACTAAATCTACATCACTCACACGGCTTGTTAATACATACAACAGATGGGGTAATCTGAAGTCGACTGATTCGTGTTGTCTGTCCACGAACAGCAGATTCGTCAGCTGTCAAGTTCAATCTCTCCTGTTAATTCCAAATTATATTTTTCACTATGTTATGTGTTTTATGTTGTTGTCACACCTTCCGTGGCTGAAGGGTTGGGAGAGAGCCGTCTGTTCTTCCATTCTTGACTCATACACCTATATAATACCGACAGTCCTTAATCTAGATGGAAACAGAGAGTTCTTCTCAGGTATCTGTCTTTCCCATCTCTCTCTCTCTCTCTCTCTCTCTCCTCTCTCTCTCTCTCTCTCTCTCTCTCTCTCTCTCTCTCTCTCTCTCTCTCTCTCTCTCTCTTCTCTTTCTCTCTCGCTCTCCCTCTTCACAGAAACACACAAAGCCAGACAGGAATTAATGTTCTTCATTGTACCCGCTCCACTCCTCTGCGCTCTCTCCCCTAAGAGAGCAAATTACAAGTCTTCTGAACGAGTGTCGTGTTGGAGCAGCCAGTGGTAATGACTCAGTGTTTCTTTTATGCCTGGCTGAGGGAGATGTGTTTAATTGTCTTGGCTGAGGGAGGTGAGTTTAATTGTCCTGGCTGAGGTAGGTGAGCTGAATTATCCTGGCTGAGGTAGATGAGTTTTATTGTCCTGGCTGAGATAGATGAGTTTAACTGTCATGGCTGAGGTAGATGACTGTAATTGTCCTTGCTGAGGTAGATGAGTGTAATTGTCCTGGCTGAGGCACTTGAGTGTAATTGTCCTGGCTGAAAAAGGTGAGTGCAATTGTCCTGGCTGAGGCAGGTGAGTGTAATTGTCCTGTCTGAGGCAGGTGAGTGCAATTGTCCTGGCTGAGGCAGATGAGTGTAATTGTCCTGGCTGAAGCAGGTGAGTTCAATTGTCCTGGCTGAGGCAGGTGAGTGTAATTGTCCTGGTTGAGGTAGGTGAGTGTAATTGTCCTGGCTGAGGCAGGTGAGTGTAATTGTCCTGGCTGAGGAAGGTGAGTGTAATTGTCCTGGCTGACACAGCGCCTGCCGACAGGGCTTAAACTGCGGCTTGACGAGTGTCAATCTCTCGACAGTTGGAGTTATAGCAGAGGTTAGTCTAAGCGTCCCCAGACTTGTTTCTCTACATATAACTGCATTCTGAAGGTCTGGAGGTGAAGTGAAATAAATCTCGATGGGAATCGTAGCAGGTACGATTCTGCAGAACATCTATGAGCGACAAGCATAAGAGCTTTCTGTACAAGGGGCTCATACGCTCAGGGCTGACTAATATAAGCTGTCAAATGCGCTGGTCACACCGGGTGACAAGTAACACAGTGGTGCTACTCAAGGGTCTGGCTCAAGACCACACTGGACACACGGAAAACTTTACACATACCCACGGTACATACGGTACAACATGGCTTAAACTAGCAAATGATGCTTTTCTGTGCACAAAATTGACACTAAGCCATACACTAATATGTGAGAACACTGACTGAGAGGAATTAATTAACACACGATGTTACGGCCCCCTGCCAAACTAGCGGTTAAATAGTTAACCTGCTGGCCGGCAGTACCACTGGGTACGTCATCAAACCCATTGTGGGGACTGCTGAGCCGGCCTTAGAGCATTAAGTACCTGAACACCTCACGGTACGCATCTAAGCAGTAGGTACCTGAACACCTAATGGTACACATCTACTTGCCTTAGAAGCAGTAGGTACCTGAACACCTAATGGTACACATCTACTGGCAGTAGAGTATTCTATTGGCTTCTACTGATTTTAGAAGAAGCGCTCACCGCAGCTCACTGAGTCTGTTGGCCTCAGTTTTTTGACGGCCGCATTCAGTGAGTTTGCAACATAGTGTGTGCTGCATCGGACCACCTTGCGGTGTGTCAAAAGGTCTTGAAGGCGGTAGATAGTACTCACCAGACCATCTTACGGTGTACTTCTACTGGACTACCGGTGATGTCCCGCGGACTCACCGCCTACGCTGGTCAACTGTGGGCCGGAGTCATCGGATGCTGTTTAGTGGGACATTACATGAAGGAAAGGTTGGAGTGTTACACTGAACTGGTCCAGACCGTAGTGTGACACTTAGGGACGTATGATGGAGTGGAACACTGAGATATGCTACAGGACCGTAGTGGAACACTGAGAAGAAAAGGGTGTCGTGTGACACTGAAGATGGCCTGGTTGTAGTGTACACTGAATAGTGCATGTGACTGGCCTCGACAAAGACGCTATGCGGGTAGTGTGACGCAGAGACAAGGGTGTTAAGTGTGACACGGTTGCGAAAGTGTGTGTATTACACGGAGAAAAGGGTGTCAAGTGACACGGTGGAGAAAGAGCGTCACAACTCGGATAAGTGTCGTGAGAAACGCAGTTGATTGTAATTTATTATTTTAAATGTTACTTAATTTATTATTTTAACATAGATATATATAGTGACACAGTAGTGTCAAGAGTTGTACCCTGTGTAGGGTCACGGATTATTATTTATTATTTTAGTTAGATGCTAATTATAATTTATTATTGTAACATGTATATATTATCAGATGTTTATTAGTTCAAATACCTCTAGACCAAAGATAGTTGTTTTTTATATAATATTAAAGATTAATTGATTTTAATGTTGTATTTATGTATCCCGAACTCTTTATTACAAAATGAGTAAACCCACCATCTTTAAAAATCACTTTTTTTTGTAATACACGACATATATCTCAATCTTCTGGACAATACTGACATAATTACTGAAACGCTCGATGTGGCATCATGTGATGTCAGGCGTGACGCTGCAAGGTGATGTCATCAGCACTGTGACGTCAGCAGACGTCTCGAGGTTGACGTCATGAAGTCGAGCAGCAGCAGACCACAGCATGTGGCCTGGGACGTCTGGCTCGGTAACTCACGTGGCTCATAGATCCGCGTGGCGTCGTTCACACCCCACGTGGCATCGGGATCCATGTGGCATCATGATCTACATGGCATGCTGACCCACTTAGCTTCGAGTGGCCTCGGGCACTCGGATACACAGCTCAGGCAATGAATTCACACGGAAAGCAGCAGAAAACACAGCAGAGGGAGTGAGCACATAGTGGTGGAATGTGGTGGTAAGCGGGTGAGGTTTGAGTAAGGCAGGAACCCGGCTGCTTCCTTCTTTCCCACCCACAACACAGGGAGACACTCACACTGGACGTAGAAATCACTACAAAACTCACCTCTGCTTGCTGAAACAGCTGTGCTGAGCTGAACAACAACAGCAAACATACAAGTGACGCTGAACATGTGACTTGAGAGACAGCGGTAAATTTCGGCTAGATCCTGCTTGTTCCTGTGTTTGGATGCTGAAACATGCAGTAACAACATCAGGATAACTCATTGAGAGACGGATGCTTCTAGTGTAGGGTAATGAACTTCATTCTATTTCCTTCCTCTGGGCAAACACAACCCCTGCGACCACCGCCTCCCACCAATGTGAAACAAAATGCTACTTGGTAAGCTGAAAGCGGGGTTCAGTGATAAAAGGCTTCGGAGGCTTAGTACTTTATTTGCGGTATCTGGGATACACAGGCAGTGTGTTAAGTGCCATGGCCTGGGAGGGCCATGACCAGTGAGGGAGAGAGAAGTAGGACCTGTTGTCTGAGTCGAGGCCACTGAGTGAGTGAGGCAGATGCAGGGGAGGTCATACTGAAGTGGTAGCAAAATATGAACTAAGCTGGCAGACAGCATAAGCTGTCTGGGCAGCCAGTACAGCCTGTCTACAAATTGCCCTGGCTGAGGGAGGTGAGTGTAATTGTCCTAGCTGAGGAGAGGTGAATTGTCCGGCTGAGGAAAGTGAGTGTAATTGTCCTGGCTGAGGAAGGTGAGTGTAATTGTCCTGGCTGAGGAAGGTGAGTGTAATTGTCCTGGCTGAGGAAGGTGAGTGTAATTGTCCTGGCTGAGGCAGGTGAGTGTAATTGTCCTGGCTGAGGCAGGTGAGTGTAATTGTCCTGGCTGAGGCAGGTGAGTGTAATTGTCCTGGCTGAGGCAGGTGAGTGTAATTGTACTGGCTGAGGCAGGTGAGTGTAATTGTCCTGGCTGAGGAAGGTGAGTGTAATTGTCCTAGCTGAGGTTGGTGAGGGTAATTGTCCTGGCTGAGGAAGGTGAGAGTAATTGTGCTGGCCGAGGCAGGTGAGTGGAATTGTCGTGGCTGAGACAGGTGAGCGTAATTGTCCTGGCTGAGGCAGGTGAGTGTAATTGTCATTGCTGTGGAAGGTGAGTGTAATTGTCCTGGCTGAGGAAGGTGAGTGTAACTGTCCTGGCTGAGGAAGGTGAATGTAATTGTCCTGGCTGAGGCAGGTGAGTGTAATTGTCCTGGCTGAGGCAGGTGAGTGTAATTGTCCTGGCTGAGGCAGGTGAGTGTAATTGTCCTGGCTGAGTCAGGTGAATTCAAATTCAAATTCAAAGTTTATTCTCTATAAGGATTACAATACTGAGTTTACAGAAATTTGGTTATTGTTTGGTTTACATGTAGTAAAATTGTGATTACAGAGTGTACCACTAGAACGCTTAGCATGGCTAGGCATTTCGGGCATACTTAGTTTTATTCTTAATTGTAAAATATTACAAATATGAGGTAAGTTGGTATTATGGCTAAGTGACTAAATACTAGTTTTGTGAGTTTAGCAATGTGAATGCTTTTGTTTTGGCACAGTACATAGTTTCAGTATTGGAGTATCACAGGATTCATTATTTTAAGACTGAGATTAATATTTCTGTTTATGGTCAAATGAGTGAGTGAGTGTAAGTGTGAACCACCAGGTGGTATTCGTGTAGTTAGTTGACGGGGTGTATCAGGGAGATAAGATGTTTTCTAATGGTAGTTTTGAAGGTGATGAATGTGTCTGCAGTTCTAGAGTTCTCAGGTAGGTATTCCAGATTTTAGGGCCTTTGACATACATTGAATTTTTGTAAAGGTTTAGTCGGACACGGGAATGTCGTAGAGATGTTTGTGTCTGGTGTTATGCCTGTGGGTTCTGTCACAACTATCAAGAAAGCGTTTTAGGTCAAGGTTGATATTAGAGTTTAAGGCCCTGTAGATGTAGATTGCACAGTAGTAAGTGTGGATGTACTGAACTGGGAGTAAGTTTAGATCTATGAAGAAAGGGGGGGGTGTTGCCAGGGATGGGATTTAGTGATTATTCTTACTGCAGCTTTTTGTTGGGTTATTGGCTTTAGGTGTGTTGCTGCAGTTGATCCCAAGCACAATAGCATAGGTGAGGTATGGATAAATAAGTGAGTGGTATAGCGTGAGAAGGGCATTTTGTGGCACGTAGTATCGTATCTTGGAGAGGATCCCAACCGTTTTGGATACTTTTTTGGCCATATGCTGGATATGGGTGCTGAAATTCAGGTTGTTGTCAAGGTATAAGCCTAGAAATTTTCCCCCAATATTTCTGGTAATTAGAGTGTTGTCAATCTTAATGTTAATTTGTGCATCTCCTGCTCTGCTACCAAACATAATATAGTAGGTTTTGTCAGTCTTAAGCGTAAGTTTATTGGCTGTCATCCATATCGATATTTTAATCAGCTCCTCATTCACAGTGGTGTTGAGGGTGGCAAGATTAGGGTGAGAGATGACATAAGTCGTGTCATCAGCAAAGAGAATGGGTTTCAGGTGTTGGGATACGTTTGGAAGTTCATTGATGTATATGAGGAAGTGCAGGGGACCAAAGGGCACTTCCCTGCGGA
>NW_026472403.1:0-10810 GCF_026875155.1 Cherax quadricarinatus
CTTACAGTGGAAATGGTGTCACCCTGGCTTCTGCTTTAGTGGACTGGTGTCTTTCACACGTGTTTAGAGTGGCACTGGTGTCATCCTGATACTGTGCTTACAGTGGCACGGGTGTTTTCCTGACACTGTACTTGCAGTGGACTGGTGTCACCCTCACACTGTGTTTTAAAGTGGCACTGGTGTCATCCTGATACTGTGCTTACGTGGCACCAGTGGCACCTGAGACTGTGCTTAGTAAAACTGGTCTCACCCTGGCACTGTGCTTAGTGGCACTTGTGTCATCCTGGCACTGTGCTTAGGGGCACTGGTCTCATCCTGGCACTGTTGCCATCCTGACACTGTGCTTACAGTGGCACTGGTGTCACCCTGACATGTGTTTAGTAGACTGGTCTCTTTCTGGTACTGTGTTTTAGTAACACTGGTGTCATCCGGGCACTGTGCTTAGTGGCACTGGGACCATCCTTACACTGTGTTTACAGTGTCACTGGTGTCATCCTGACACTGTGCTTAGTGGCACCAGTGGCACCCTGACACTGTGCTTAGTGAACTGGTCTCATCCTGGCATTGTGCTTATTTGGCACTTGTGTCACCCTGGCACTGTGCTTAGTGGCATTTGTCTCATCCTGGCACTGTGCTTAGTGGCACTGGAAACCATCCTTACACTGTGTTTTACAGTGGCACTGGTGTCATCCTGGCACTGTGCTTACAGTGGCACTGGTATCCTTCATTATGGTTTATTCTCACCTTACGGGGAAGCACTAAACTAAAAGGGGTAGATATAGCCTAGTGAAATAAGAAAACAATCTGCTTCGATCCAGTGAAGAGTAAAATGAGTCCAGTTTCTTGAATCAAGAGCCCATCACCGCCATCAGTGGCACATAAATAGAGCAGGTTTTTAATTGCAGATGATGTTTCGCCCAGGAGTAAGCTTGACCAAGTCTTGAGCTTAATTTTTAGACGAGACTTTCCGGGCAAGACACCTTGATGTTAAGACTTTTGGGCGAGACATCTGAAAAATTTAAAACTTTTTGAGCGAGACGTCTTGAAATTAAAACTTTTTTGAGCGAGACGTCTTAAAATGAAGACTTTTTTTTTGAGCGAGACAACTTGATATTAAACTTTTTGCAAGAGGATTTATGAAATAAGACTTTTTTGGGTGATTTTATCCTATTTGCTCGTTAAGATACACACAAGTAGACATAAAATAGCAACAGTAGCATGGGAGCAGCAATGACCCTAGAATAAGAGGAGAGAGAGGAGAGAGAGAGAGAGAGAGGGGCAAGCAGGCAGGCAGGATGTGGAGTGTTCGCTGGCCGCCCCACCAACGCAGCTCTGCGTCTGAAAAAATTCACTGGAAGCCTGTCCAGAGCAAATGTCACGTGTTTCTATGTATTGGAGCGTCCGGGGATGAGGGGGGGGAGAGATGGAGAGAGATGGGCAACACAAAACTACTCTTCTTCAGTTATTGCAGTCTATCTCAATCACCCCTCTCTCCCTCTAATGACCCCCTGAGGTCACGCACCTGCTGGCTGACCTCTGATCGCCGCAATCTGATCAATTTCCCCAAAGGGGGAGGAACCCGAAAAACAGGGAACCGCCATCTTGGAGCAGAAGTGACGTAGGTGGTGACGTTAGGTAAATATTTCAATGGTTAACCTGGCCAGCAGCAGTGGCAAATGTGGGGCGCGGCCCCCAGATTAACATCTACCTCATTTGTTTACCTATTTTGTTCAGAGAAAAATTCATTTAAGGCTTTGTTTTTTTTAAAGAAACACAATTTTTTTTTATTTTCCCCCGTGTGTCAAAAGTGAACATGTGACGACGCACGATGCGCTCTTCAACTGAAATTTGAAAAAGGAAGAATTTATTGGTCTAAAAAAAAATGGGAGAGTCAAGAAAAAATCCGCAATTCTTAGAAAAATGGAAAGTAGCCGAATTTTCTGAAAGGTGAGTTTTAGCAAGATAGTTTATCGTCCTTTAAGATGGGCCATTGATGTAGGAAAGGGCTCTTGATGTTTGGTGAAGGTCTCTGATGTTGGTGAAGGTCTCTTGATGTTGGTGAAGATCTCTTGATGTTAGTGAAGGTCTCTTGATGTTAGTGAGGGCTCTTGATGTTAGTGAAGGTCTCTTGATGTTAGTGAAGGTCTCTTGATGTTAGTGAAGGTCTCTTGATGTTAGTGAAGGTCTCTTGATGTTAGTGAAGGTCTCTTGATGTTAGTGAAGGTCTCTTGATGTTAGCGAAGGTCTCTTGATGTTAGCGAAGGTCTCTTGATGTTAGTGAAGGTCTCTTGATGTTAGTGAAGGTCTCTTGATGTTAGTGAAGGTCTCTTGATGTTAGTGAAGGTTTCTTGATGTTAGTGAAGGTCTCCCTTTATGTTAGTGGGTCCCTTGAGTAGTGAAGGGTTTTTGATGTTAGTGAAGGTCTCTTGATGTTTGTGAAGGTCTCTTGATGTTAGTGAAGGTTTTTTGATGTTAGCGAAGGTCTCTTGATGTTGTGAAGGTCTCTTTATGTTAGTGAAGGTCTCTTGATGTTGGTGAAGGTCTCTTGATTTACCTACTATTCCTCAGGTGCTTCGCTATCAGTTTCTATAATACCTAAGTGTTTATTTAATTATTATACTTCATTATAATGTAATCATATTTATAAAATAATACAACAGACTTTTTGTCACAAGATAAGAATTATGTTGAACAATAATAATATGCAACATTGGGGATTCTGGTTCTCCACTTATGAACATTAGCGGTTTGGTTCTCCACTTTGGGAACATTAGCGGTTTTCGGTTCTCCACTTGTGCAACATTAGGGTTCTGGTTCTCCACTTATGCAACATTAGCGGTTCTGGTTCTCCACTTTATGCAACATTAGGGTTCTGGTTCTCCACTTCTAACTATCTCTTTGGTTGCTCGTGTTATGTTATTTTTACCAGCTCGATCAGGAGGCACCCGGGCCACCCTTTCTCGGTGCTGGTTTTACCTTCTTTAGGACGACTCAAACTTCTTGATGCCCGAACACCGTAACCAGTGACGGAAACTACTCTTTCTGGTTTGTATCCGACGTAAGCTTCCGTTTCTTCTCTCATCGTGAGGTTTTGGGGCAATATTTTTCCCAGGAAATCGGGAAGGATTTGATACAGCTAATCTGTGGCTGGTCCATTAAACCCACAGTACGAAGAACAAAAAGAAAAAATTTTGCGAAGTCTGCATATTGCATTAGCATTTGCAAATCTTGCAGTGTGTGGTGAGTGTATGAAAAAACATGTCTGTATTCTGTTGATATTGTGTTTGTTTCCCCGTCTTAGAACACTTTATCCTGATTATAAACCCCAAGATAATCCAAAGAATCCAGGCAGTGTCCCATATTTCTACCGAGGCTCTCGTATGTAGGTCCTCCTCAGGATGCAAACCCCCAACCCCAAAAGGCTCGATCCTAAGTCTTTCAGTTGTGAGCAGAACACGTTACCACTGCACTACTAGGAAAACCCTTCTAATAAATACTCCTCAATAATAAAAAAATAATAATAATTAATAATAATTTAATAATAATAGTGATGTCAGAGTGTTAGGGTTAGGTTTTAACAGCAGTTTTACTGCCATCTTTATAGAGACTTTGTTTAATATGATATAGCTTGTGACATGATGCCTGTGGTCCACATGATAATTCAAGCCTATCATGACTTTTTACATATTATGAGAACTTGTGAGATCTGAGGTACAGCATACTCCCAAAATCTGCTACTCCACCCATCAACCAATTACCAATTGCTAAACCAGACAAACTAGCTACATAACCAGTCTGTTATCAAATTAATTTAGTCAGTCCGCCAAAAACCAGTAAGTGGATTTGAAAGCAATGAGTTAGGGGTCCCAAAATGGATATAATTCAAAAGGGAATTTATTAGGTTTTAAATAAAATCAGATTTATATAATGTTCATGGGAGTCATCAACCCCATTATAAACAAAAAGATGTATATGTTTTATGACTGAAGTGTGAGTACTCCTCTGGCAAGACAGTGGGGAGTGAATGATGAAAGTTTTTCTTTTTGGGGCCCACCCTGCATTGGTGGGAAACGGCCGATGTTTTTAATAAGAATAATAATAACAATAATAATAATAATAATATAATAATAAAAATAATGTACCAAACCCTCAAAAAAACAGTTTAATGACATAACAGTCACGTTACTGAAGACAGATTTCATTTGGGTGTATAATAAGGTCTTCAGTAGATCAAGGTTTCTCTCTTCTGACTTATATTAATAGTATACAATACCGTCAAGTTGCTGAAAAAAGACATGCGCAATACTGGGTACCTTTATTTTGAAGATGTTTCGGGCCAGTTTGAGACTTTTTTGAATTCAATATAGGCGAAAGTTTTCATATTGCAAATACACAGGTGTTTGCGCATGTATCTTATTCAAGTCTATGACCTGCTCAACCAGAAAGTTAGTTAACCATCCAACCAAATCCAACCCAACCAACCTACTGGCCGGCCATTTACTAGCTTGTGCAATTAACAAAAAAAAAAAACAGTCTGACTGAGTGCTAATCAAATGTTTTAATATGAACAAATGCTCCTGTGTTTGGATTTGATGAGAACGGGCAGAAACAAACACAAGTTGGAAATGCGGGACGAAGAGCTAGAACTCGACCCTGAAGGGTACATGTAGGAGAGTATATGTAGGTAAGTACACACACACAAACATTACACACACATAAACCACATACACACACATACACACACACACATACACACACATACAACACACACACAAACATACAACACACCCACACACCACACACCACACACACACACACACACACACACACAACACATTCTCCCCTTCTCTCTCTCTCTCTCTCTCTCTCTTTCTCTCTCTCCTCTCTCTCTCTCTCTCTCTCTCTCTCCCTCTCTCTCCTTTCATCATATATCTGGAGAATTTGTGAGGTAAGCCAATGTAAACACCTTTCACTACGCCTGAACCTCCCTGAATTCCCATCCGGGTTAAAAATCACTATTCAAGCACAAGGAAGCCATTTATTTTAAGCAACTTCCCAAGAGATGTTATGACAGATGTTTATTTATTATATGTGCTAAGTTTCCAGCACGATAACCTGTGGACAAAATCTTACTAGACTCTCTTTAACAAATATTTTGTTAATTTGTACAAGAGGTGATTCATTCACTGTAAAGGAAACTATAAATGGTCGTATTAACCAGTTAGCGACATTCTCTGTAACCAAGATGCCGCCCGTGTTACTGCCTCACACAAGATAATAAATCTATCAGGTTGCTGCTTCAGACAAGATAATAAATCTATCAGTGTTTCTGCCTCAGACAAGATAATAAATCTATCAGTGGGTTGATGCCTCAGACAAGATAATAAATTTTATCAGTGTTGCTGCTTCAGACAAGATAATAAATCTATCGTGTTGGCTTAGACAAGATAATAAAACTATCTTTGATGCCTCAGACAAGATAATAAATCTATGTTTGATGCTTCAGACAAGATATTAAATCTACAGTGTTGCTGCTTAGACAAGTTTAAAAATCTATCAGGTTGCTGCTTCAGACAAGAAATAAATCTTCAGGGGTTGATGCCTCAGAAGATAATAAATCTTCGTGTTGCTGCTTCAACAAGATAATAAATTTTCAGTGTTGCTGCCTCAGCAGTAAAAAATCTATCAGTTTTGATGCCCAGACAAGTATAAATCTATCAGTTTCTTTGTTTCAGACAAGATAATAAATCTATCAGTGTTGCTGCCTCAGACAAGAAAATAAATCTATCAGTGTTGCTGCCTCAGACAAGATAATAAAATCTATCAGTGTTGATGCCTCAGACAAGATAATAAATCTATCAGTTTTGATGCCTCGGGACAAGATAATAAATCTATCAGTGTTGCTGCCTCAGACAAGATAATAAATCTATCAGTGTTGATGCCTCAGACAAGATAATAAATCTACAGTGTTGATGCCTCAGACAAGATTAATAAATCTATCATGGTGATGCCTCAGACAAGATATAAATTTTATCAGTGTTGCTGCCTCAGACAAGTTAATAAATCTACCACAGTGTTGCTCCCTCAGAAAAGATAATAAATCTATCAGTGTTGTGCCCTCAGACAAGAATAATAAATCTATCATGTGTTGCTTGCCTCAGCAAGATAATAAATCAACCAGTGTTGCTGCCTCAGACAAGATAATAAATCTACCACAGGTTGTTGCTGCCTCAGGACAAGATTATAAATCTACCACGTGTTGCTGCCTCAGACATGATAATAAATTTTACCACAGTGTTGCTGCGTCAGACAAGAAAATAAATCTACCGAGTGTTGTACATGTGTCTTACACGTCAACCTGTCGGGTACAGTAATACCTTTAAAGACGGCACTTGCCTGACCAGAAACACCATGTGTACCCTGGTATACGTCTTCGTGACCTTTAATGCATACACGCATAACCTAACTATATACACAGTGAGAACCCTTTCACTTGACGTTAGTGAAGGATTTTCTGTTTTCGTAACTCGCTTCAATTCTCATGACCTCCCATTCAGCAGGCGCTGTATGACCCTTTACGGGCTTACCGCTATGGGCTAATATAAAAAAAATTATTGCTAAAAAATGGGACATTTTTTTATGGATCCGTTTCGGTCCGGGGACCTTTCTATTCCACTTGTACACTGAGAAATTCTACAATATATTTTAAAAAATATCATAATTCGTGTTTTTCTCCCGTTTTAAAATTCAGTATTTTTTGGGGAATTCTGTGTTAATTGGGAAAATTCAGTGTTAATTGGGAAATTCAGTGTTAATTGGGAAATTCAGTGAATCACTTGTTCACTTAATAGTCAGTGGACCTATGAGCTCTCACAATTAAATGACTAATTGCCTTTTTAAGGGGTTAATTAAGGTCGTCAATGAGCACTCGATGGACCAATTAGTGGACCGTTGGAAAGTCTTGTTTTTGACGGGTCTTGGTGTACGGGTCGTGGTCTACAGTCGTGGCTAACAGGTCGTGCTTTACTGGTCGTGGTTTACAGGTCGTGGTTTACATGTTGTGGTTTACGGGTTGTGGTTTACAGGTGTGGTTTACAGGTCGTGATTTACAGATTGTGGTTTACGGGTGGTGGTTTACAGGTCGTGGTTTTCAGGTCGTGGCTTACAGGCCGTGGTTTGCAAGTGTGGTTTATGGGTGATGGTTTACGGGTCGTGGTTTACAAGTAATGGTTTACTGGTCGTGGTTTTAAATAGTGGTTTACAGGTAATGGTTTACAGGTCGTGGTTTACAGGTCGTGGTTTACAGGTCGTGGCTTACAGGTCGTGGTTTACAGGTGGTTTACGGTCGCGGTTTACAGGTCGTGGTTTACAGGTCGTGGTTTACAGGTCGTGGCTTACAGATCGTTGTTTACAGGTCGTGGTTTACGGGTGGGGCTTACAGATCGTTGTTTACAGGTCGTGGCTTACAGATCGTTGTTTACAGGTCGTGGCTTACAGATCGTTGTTTACAGGTCGCGGTTTAAGGTCGCGGTTTACAGGTCGTGGTTTACAGGTCGGGGTTTTTACAGGTCGTGGTTTACAGGTGGTGTTCTTTCTTGACTTCAAGTTAACCGAGGAAATAATTGTCACCACATTTTTACATCAAAAATAACTCTTAAAACATTATTAATCTCAAAACACAAAACTTGGTATTACCCCCACAACGACCAAAACCCACAACACAACCACAATCACCCCCACAACCACAATCCCCAACAACCACCAACACCCCCACAGTCACCACCACTAACACTAAAACCCCCACCAACACCAAAAAGCCACCACTACTAATAGCTCCACTAACCTCACCACTAACACCCACCACCACCCCTTTACCCTCACCAAATACCACCAACCACATTTCCCTACCACCCTCACCACACACACGCCCTCACCACACACACGCCCTCACCACCACACACGCCCTCCCAAAACACAACCCAACACTGAAGAGGTTTCATACCATAATTTTAGAGTCGACCCCAGTGAAGCGATTTTCCCCTCAGCCCCGTAAATCCCCCCGTTCATTCCGCCCTAAAACACTCCACGAACAGCTGGACTTCCATTCTTCTTGTCTCTGAAGTGCTGGGGAGTGCACTGCTCGACCCTCTCAGGAGGGGCAGGTAGTCCGTGCTGTGAATTCTGAGGGGAATATAAACAGCTTGATTTGAATACGGGGAATTAAGATGGGGTTGCTCTCCCCTGTGACTCCCTTGTGTTTGTTGGGCCAGAATACTCTCTTGCTGCCCACGACTTCTTGCATGCTAAACCTCTTGCTACTTTTACTAGACTTGTCCCTATACTCTGTACTTACCTGTTTGTGGTTTTCAGGGGCCGATTCATAGCTCCTGGCCCCGTCTCTTCACTGATCGCTACTGGGCCCCCTCTTCCCCTCCCTGCTCCATGAGCTTTATCATTTCTTCGTCTTAAACAATGTATGGTCCCGCCTGCACTACGTCATTTGCTGACTATTCCACTTCCTGACAACTCTATGGGCTAAAAAGTACTTCCACCCACCCAAAAATAGGGTTGGGTTTGGGCCTGTGGTTTAAAAACGTCATGTGGTTCTCGCTTACCATGAGGCAGGCCAGTACAACATGGGTTCGAATCCTTGGCAAGCGAAGTGTTGTTTTTGATATGTATGTATGTATATATGTATGTATATTTGTATGTATGTATATTTGTATGTAAAGTATTGTATATATGTATGTATGTATATATGTATGTATGTATATATGTATGTATGTATATATGTATGTATGTATATTGTATGTATTTATATATGTATGTATGTATGTGCTTATTTTCCAAATAACTTTAACTTTTCGCTAATAAAAAAGCTTCTATTTAACAAAAATTGTTATAAGAATTTGATAGACCAATGACTACGCAGTGAGAACTAAACAATATTTCTGGTGAAACCTTTATTAACGGACATTTTTGCCCATGACTGGACATTATTGTTTTACACCAGATAAACTCCGGTCATGGGTAAAACGTCGCAAAGAAAGTTTCACTACCAAAATAATGCGTTTCTCACTAAAAAAAATAACCTTTGTAGTTTATAATTAATTATTTACATGTAATGCTAAGGTAAAATTCCAGCAAGTCCTAGGGACGAGGCAGCTATCAGACAGCAAAGAATAATGGAGGGTTGTTCCCGGAGGGTGTTCCTGGAGGGGTGTTCCCGAAGGGTGTTCCTGGAGGGTGTTCCTGAAGGGTGTTCCTGGAGGGCGTTCCTGGAGGGTGTTCCTGGAGGGTGTTCCTGGAGGGGGTTCCTGGAGGGCGTTCCTGGAAGGTGTTCCTGGAGGGCGTTCCTGGAAGGTGTTCCTGGAGGGTGTTCATGGAGGGTGTTCCTGGAGGGTTCCTGGAGGGTGTTCATGGAGGGTGTTCCTGAGGGTTTTTCTGGAGGGATTTCCTGGAGGGCGTTCCTGGAGGGTGTTCCTGGACGGTATTCCTGACGTATCTGGAGGGCGTTCGTGGAGGGTGCTCCTGGAGAGCGTTCCTGGAGGGTGCTCCCGGGGGCGTTCCTGTAGGGTGCTCCTGGAGGGTGTTCCTGGAGGGTGTTCCTGGAGGGTGTTCCTGGAGGGTGTTCCTGGGAGGGGTTTCCTGGAGGGCGTTCCTGGAGGGTGTTCCTGGAGGGGTGTTCCTGGAGGTGTTCATGGGGGTGTTCATGGAGGGTGTTCATGGAGGGTGTTCCTGGAGGGGTGTTCCTGGAGGGTGTTCATGGGAGAGTGTTCCTGGAGGGCGTTCCTGGAGGGTTTTCCTGGAGGGCGTTCTGGAGGGTGTTCCTGGACGGTATTCCTGGAGGGCGTTCCTGGAGGTGTTCCTGGAGGGCGATCCTGGAGGGTGCTCTGGAGGGCGTTCCTGTAGAGTGTTCCTGGAGGGCGTTCCTGGAGGGTGTTCCTGTAGGGTTTTCCTGGAGGGCGTACCTGGAGGGTGTTCTTGGAGGGCGTTGGTGGAGGGTGTTCTGGAGGGTATTCCTGAAGGGGGAGGCTGGAGGGTGTTCCTAGAAGGCGTTCCTGTAGGGTGTTCCTGGAGGGTATTCCTAGAGGGTGTTCCTGGAGGGTGTTCCTGGAGGGTGTTCCTGGAGGGTATTCCTGGAGGGGGTTCTGGAGGGTATTAGTGGAGGGTGTTTCTGGGGGTGTTCCTGGAGGGCGTTCCTGGAGGGTGTTCCTGGAGGGGGTTCCTGGAGGGTGTTCCTGGAGGGCGTTCTGGAGGGTGTTCCCGGAGGGTATTCCCGGGGGGGTATTCCTGGAAGGTGTTCCGGGAGTCAACGCCCCCAAGCCCGGTCCATGACCAGGCCTCAGACAGTTAATATAGTCGTCAATAGCATATACAAACCCAATATTTAAAGGGGGGGGAAGTTATTAAAAACTAAAGAGCTGGTTATGAAGGGGTATGACTGAGGCTGGTAGAGTGAAGGCTGGTTCATAAAAACTGGAGACTGATGTCTGATTGCTGAAGGTGGGATACTGATGGCTGGTATGACTGAAGGCTGGTTTGACTGAAAGGTGGGATGACTGGTGGCTGGTATCCTGACGGATCTTTGCGGGGAATGGGGAAAATTGTCAGGGGGTGGATCTGGAAACCCCCAGGAGAAGATTTTCAGGTTTTGGTGCTTTAACACCGAAGAGAAGATTTTCAGGTGGTGGATCTGCAGCACCTGGAAAGAAGATTGTTAGGTTGTGGTGCTGCACACTTGGAGGGGATTGCAGGGGGTGAATGCTGCCCGCACCCGAGAGAAAAATTGTTTAGGTTTTGGAGCTGC
>NW_026472404.1:0-11791 GCF_026875155.1 Cherax quadricarinatus
CTTTTAAAGACCCAAGAAATAAGCTCTGAGTGCAAGCCCCACTCAAACCAAACCCCCAACCAGGGGTTTTTTTCCAAACCTAAATTTGAAACTACCCAAAGTCCTAGCCTCATAACCAACTAGGTAGACTGTTCCACTCATCAACTACCCAAATTTCAAACCAATACTTTCCTATTCCATTCTAAATCTAAACTTCCCTAATTTAAACCATTATTGCGGGTTCTCTCAGGGAGAGATATCCTCAAGACCTTATTAATATCCCTTTATTAATACCTTTCTTCCACTTTATACACTTTGATCATGTCTCCCCTCATTCTTCGTCTAACAAGTAAATTTGTTAGTTTAAGACCCTTCAATCTTTTTTCATAAGGAAGATTTTTTAATGCTATGTATTAATTTAGTCATCCTATTGAATGTTTTCTAACGAATTTATGTCCATTCTGTAATATGGAGACCAAACTGAGCTGCATAATCTAGGTGAGGCCTTTCACTAATGATGTATAAAATTCCCAGTATGACTCAGGACTCTGTTGCTTACACTTCTTGATTTAAATCCCAGTAATCTATTTGCCTTATTACGTACGCTTAGGCATTGCTGTCTTGGTTTAAGGTTGCTGCTTACCATAACCCCCAAGTCCTTTTCGCAATCTGTATGGCTAAGTTCTACATTATTTAACTTATAAGGTTTATGGACACTCCCGAGCTTCAGAACCTTTCATTTATCTACATTGAAGTGCATCTGCCACTTTTCTGACCAAGGTAGAGTTTGTCTAAATCCTTCTGAAGTTCCCTAACATCTACGTTTGAAATCAATTATCCTACCTGTCTTTGTGTCATGGGCCCGAATTTGCTCATATCACTAGTAATTCCTTCATCAAGATCATTGAATATATTATAAACAGAAACGGGCAAAGACTGATCCCTGTGAAACGCCACTTGTTACTGATCCCAACTCGGATTTAACCCCATTTATGGACACTCTCTGCTTCCTGTTTTGGACCCATGATTCGATCCACGAGAGCACGGCTCACAGACAGGAACAGAGAGTTTTCCATAAATGGGGATAAATCCGAGTGGGGATCAGTAACATGTGGCTTTCCCAAACTTGTTACTTTCCATCGCCCTTGACGTGCTAGCTTGCTTAGCAGCTTCTTCACTTCTCCTCGGTTGTATGTATTGAGGTCCAACATTTGGTGGTGTACCCCACCTCTCCGTCTTTCTCGAGTCCCTGCCTGTTCTCCTCTGTGAAAATTTTTTATCAATCTCATGTTGAGTTCCTCAGATACTTCTCGGTCGTTTCTTGTGATCTCTCATCCTTCCTTCCTTAGCCTGATTACCTGGTCCCTGACTGTTGTTTTCCTCCTGATGTGGCTGTACATCAGCTTGGGGTCTGATTTGGCTGTCGCTGCTATGTCATTTTCTATTGTCGTTGGCCTCCCTTCTTACCTGTGCATATTCATTTCTGGCTCTACGACTGCTCTCCTTATTGTCCTGGGTCCTTTGCCTTCTGAACTTCTTCCATTCCCTAGCACACTTGGTTTTGGCCTCCCTGCACCTTTGGTAAAACCCAAACGGGCTCACCCTGAATTTTTCATTATTCCTGTTACCCTTGGGTTAAAACCACTTTCTAGCTTCCTTGCTATTGTTGTCACGTATTCCATCATCTCCTTTACTGACTTCCCTGCCAGTTCTTTCTCCCACTGAATCCGTTCAGGAAGTTCTTCACCCCCCAAACGTAATCCCCTTCTTGTATTTTTGGCTTTTTTTCGTCCGGCTCTTCCGGCTTCCCCCTTCCACTTGAAAACTCTACTGTGTATTCGAATCTTAAAACCACATAATCCTCAATATCTGCACTACTCAAGGTGAATACTAGGTCCAGTCTCGCTGGTTCATCCTCTCCTCTCTCTCTGGTAGTGTCCCTTACGTGTTGGTACATGAGGTTTTTAGTACCTCCTCCATCATCTTAGCCCCCCACGTTTCTTTGGCCCCCATGTGGTTTCCCGGTTCTCCCAATCGATTTCCTTGTGGTTGATGGCAAACCCCTGATCAGTATTTTTCCTGCTCACATGAGCCCTTCTGTCCAGTTCAGCCAGTGTGTCAACCATCGCTCTATTAATCTCATCAAACTCTTGCTTTGGCCTCCTGCTGTTCTGTAGTGGGTTATACATCACTGCAAATTACCACTTGGGACCTCCAGACTAAAGCGTTCCTACTATGCAACCCCTTGCTTCTCCTCTGTCTCCTCTTCCAGCTCATTGAAATCCCCTCGGTTCTTGACCAGCAGTGTCACTCCCCCACCCCAAAATTTTTTTCCCCTGTCTTTTTTCAGGATCTGATATCCCGTGTGTGTGTGTGAATTTTTGTGTGTGTGTGTGTGTGTGTGTTTTTGTGTTGGGTGTTGGGTGGTTGTGTGTGTGTGTGTGTGTGTGTGTTGTGTGTGTGGGGGTTGTGTTTATAAATTTAGTGTTTACTCTTTAAATTCCTTAAAATCTTATTCATGTTTAACACTGTCATCCCTTGCCACTTATTTATCATTATCTAAATCCTCCACCAGATTTTACCGCATCTTTATTCCCCACTTTGCATAATATTTTTTTTGTTTCTATCTGCGACCGCACCACATAACAAACTAAAAACCATTTTTGTGAAAGCCGTCTGTACAATGTGCTTTAACGAAGTCTGTACAATGAGGCTTGACAGAGATGATGTACACTGTGCTTGAAATGATGTATGTACATGTGCTTGACAGTGATGTGTGTACACTGTGGCTTGACAGTGATTGGTGTAACTGTGGCTTTAAAGTGATGTGTTACATGTGGCTTTTAAAGTGAGGGGTGTACCCCAGTGGCTTGACAGTGATGTGGTTACAATGTGGCTTGACAGGATGTGTGTACACTGTGGCTTGACAGTGATGTTTTGTGTACATGTGGTTTGATTTGGTGATTTTGGTGTACACTGTGGGTTGACAGCAAAATCTGACACTGTGGCTTACCGGAGTTACCTGGAGGTTATTCGGGGATCAACGCCCCCGCTGGCCCGGTCCATGACCAGGCTCCCGATGGATTCAGGGCCTGATCAAATTGGCTGTTTTTCTGCTGGCCGCACGCAAATCCAACGTAGAAACCACAGCAGGCTGATCCGGCACTGACTTTTAGGTATCTGTCCCGCTTCTCTTGAAGGCAGCCAGGGGTTTATTGGTAATTCCCTAATGCTTGATGGAGGCTGTTGAACAGTCTTTGGGGAGGGACACTTAATGGTGTTTTCCCTTTTTAGTGTACCAAATGCGGGCCCTACGTTTATTGGGGGATTTTGCATCGCCCTGCCCCATCTTTAACTTTCGTAGGGATGATTTCTGTGTGCAGATTTGGGACCATCCTTCCAAGATTTTTCCAATTGTAGATATGATATAATCTCTATCTCTCCCCCTGCGTTCCAACGAGTACAAGTCAGTGCTTCCAACGATCCCAGTAGTTAAGGGTGCTTGACAGAACTTATACGTGCAGTAAAGGAACTCTGTACGCTTCCTCTAGATCTGCGATTTCACCAGCTTTGGAATGGAAATGTAATGTACAGCAGTATTCAGCCTAGAGAGAACAAGTATTTGAAAAAAGGATCATCATGGGCTTGGCATCTCCTCGTTTTGGAATGTTCTCATTAATCCATCCTAATCATTTCTTTGCAACGGTGCGAATCGTGACTGTTAGTGATCCTTGAAAAGTGTAGATCCTCAGACATACTACTACCAGGTCCCTTACCATATACATTAGAAGTTTTTTTTCCCGCTCTATAATTATAGTATGGCCGGAGTCTGTAGTATACACTGTTCTAGTTATCTCTCCTCAGGTTTTCCATACGGAGTAACTGGAATTTGTCCTCATTAACATCCTATTGTTTAGGCGTTGCCCGCACATGGAAAACTTTTGTTTATATCTTCTTGGAGGTTAACGCTTCCTCAGGCAGAAGGACAGCCTCAAGCAGATCCTAGTAACATCCGCAAAGGAGATACGGTGCTGTGGTGATATCCCTGTTTATGTCTGAATAGATAAGGTATAAGATGTGGGGCGAGTACTGTGCCTTGTGGAACAGAGCTCTTTCAACTATGGCAGCCTCCGATTTAACTTCTGTTGACCACTACTCTTTGTGTTCGATTTGTTAGGAAGTTGAAGATCCATCTCCCCACTTTCCCCCAGTTTATTCTATTACACGTATTTTTATGAGCTATTTACGCCAAGATCGCATTTGTCAAATGCTTTTTGCAAAAGTCTGGTATTTACATCATGCATTTCTGATTTTCTTTTCCATTGCATCCAAGGCCATGTCATAGTGATCCAGTAGTTCTTGACAGCGAAGTCAGGTCCAAGGAGGCTAGAACATTGATGTGTATGCACTGTGGCTTGACAGTGATGTGTTTACAAACTGTGGCTTGAACAGTGATGTGTGAACACTGTGGCTTGACAGTGATGGTGTACAAACTGTGCTGAAGTGATGTGGTGTACTCTTTGGCTTGAGACAGTATGTTGTACAATGTGGTATGACAGTGATGTGTGTAACACTGTGGCTTGACAATGATGTAGTCACTGTGGCTTGACAGTGTATTGGTGTGTACACTGTGGCTTGACAGAGATGTGTGTAACCTTGTGGCTTGACAGTGATGTGTGTACACTGTGCTTTACAGTGATGTGTGAAAATGTGCTTGACAGTGATGTGTTACACTGTCCTTGACAGTGATATGGTGTACACTTGTGGCTTGACAGTATGTGTGTACCACCTGTGGCTTGACAGTGATGTGTGAACACAGTGCTCGACAGTGATGTGTGTACAATGTGCTTGACCGTGGATGTGTGTACAACTGTGGCTTCGACAGTGGATGTGTACAATGTGGCTTACCGTGATGTGAGTATCCAATGTGCTTGAACATGATGTGTGTACACTGTGGCTTGACAGTGATGTGGTGTACTCTGTGGCTTGAACCTGATGTGTGTACACTGTGGCATGACAGTGATGTTTGTACACTGTGGGCTTGAACAGTGAATGTGAGTACACTGAGGCTTTGACAGTAGATGTGCTGTACACTGTTGGCTTGACAGTAATGTGTGTACAACTGTGGCTTGACAGTTGATGTTGTGTCAATGTGTCTTGAACCGCGTGATGTGTGGAACAATGAGTGGCTTGACATGATGTGTGTACACTGTGGCTTGACCAGTGAGTTGTTAACACTGTGGCTTGAAAGTGATGTGTGTACACTGAGGCTTTGACAGTGATGTGTTACACAGTGGCTTGACAGTGATGTGAGTATACTGTGCTTGACAGTGATGTGTGTACACTGTGGCTTGACAGTAATGTGTGTACACTGTGCTTGACATGGATGTGTGTACAATGTGCTCGACAGTGTGTGTGTACAATGTGGCTTGACCGTGAAGTGTGTGACACTGTGGCTCGACAGTGATGTGTGTACAATAGCTTGACCGTGATGTGTGAACAATGTGGCATGCACAGTGATGTGTGTAACCTGTGGCTTGACGAGTATGTGATGTACACTGTGGCTTGACAGTGAGTGTTACACTGTGGCTTGACATGATGTGTGTACACTGGGCTTGACAGTGATGTTGTACACTGTGGTTGACAGTGATGTGTGTACACAGTGGCTTGACAGTGATGTGTGTACACTGTGGGTTGACAGTGTGTGTGTACACTGGGCTTGACAGTGATGTGTGTACACTGTGGCTTGACAGTGAAGCCGTATTTTCACATTTTTAAAAAACTTAACTTTCCTCAGGCTAAATGATGAAAGATTTGAATCTGATTCGATAAAAGTTAAAAGCTTGAAATTTATTTATAAAAATTAAAGCTAGAATATACCATTTAATAATTTATTTAAATAACAGAAACATCGAGGGAGTAAAAACTCTGGTCACTTGTGGAACCCCACTAGTGATATCACTGGGAGAGTACTGTCCTTTTGTAACACCACAATGAAATCACCTGGGAGAGTACTGGTCCCTTGTAGGAACCCCACTAGTGATATCACCTGGGAGAGTAACAGGTCCGTGTGGAAACCCCACTAGTGAAATCACTGGGAGAGTACAGGTCCTTGTGGAACCACTAGTGATATCACCAGGGAGAGTACGGTCCCTTGTGGGACCCACTAAGTGGATATCACCCTGGAGAGTACCTGGTCTTGTGGAACCCCACAGTGATATCACCTGGGAGAGTAACTGGTCCTTGTGAGACCCCACTATGAATATCACCTGGGGAGAGTACTGGTCCTTGGTGAAAACCCCACTATGACATAACAAACAGGGAGAGTACTGGTTCCTTGTGGGACCCCACTAGTGATATCAACTGGTAGAGTAACTGGTCCTTGTGACCCCCACTTGTGATATCACTGGGAGAGTACTGGTCCTTGTGGGACCCCATTGTGAAAACACCTGGGAGAGTACTGGTCCTTGTGGGACCCCAACTAGTGATTAATCACCTGGAAGTAACTGGACCTTGTGGGACCCACTAGTGATATCACCTGGGAGAGTACTGGTCCATGGGGTGGAACCCCCACAAAGTGATATACTAGGAGAGACCTGTTCTTTGTGGGACCCCACTCTTCGAGGATATCACTGGGAGAGTACTGGTCCTAGAGGGACCCTACTAAGTGATATCACCAGGGGAGAGACTGGTCCTTGAGGGACCCCACTAGTGATATCACCTGGGAAGAGTACTGGTCATGTGAACCCCACTAGTGGTAATCACCTGGGAGGGTACTGGTCCTTGTGGAACCCCACTAGTGATATCACCTGGGAGAGTACTGGTCCTTGTGGAACCCCACTAGTGATATCACCTGGGAGAGTACTGGTCCTTGTGGGACCCCACTAGTGATATCACCTGGGAGAGTACTGGTCCTTGTGGGACCCCACTAGTGATATCACCTGGGAGAGTACTGGTCCTTGTGGGACCCCACTAGTGATATCACCTGGGAGAGTACTGGTCCTTGTGGGACTAACGATTGTCCACTAGACGAGATATCACCTGAGAGTATGGTTCCTTGTGACCACTAGTGATATCACCTGGGAGAGTACTGTCCCTTGTGGGACCCCCACTAGTGAGACACCTGGGAGAGTAACTGTTCCTTGTGGGACCCTCATAGTGATATCCCCTGGGCACGAGTACAGTTTTTTGTGGAACCCCAAAGTGATATACACCTGGAGAGTACTGGTCGCTTGTGAGGAAAACCCGCAATAGAGATTCACCTGGGAAGTATGTCCTTTTTGGGACACTCACAAGTTTATATACAACCCTGGGAGAGTACTGGTCCTTGTGGACCCCACTAGTGAAATCCCTGGGAGAGTACTGGTCCTTGTGGGACCCCCACATAGTGATATCACCTGGGAGAGTACTAGTCTTGTGGGACCCCACTAATCAAAATGAAATCACCTAGTGAGAAAGTACTGGTCCTTGTGGGACCCACTAGTGATATCACCCTGGGAGGAACTGGTCCTTGGGGACCCCCACAAGTGATATCCACCTGGAAGAGAACAGAGTATCCATGTGGGACCGCCCACTAGTGATTCACAACCCTGAGAGAGTTCTGGTCCTGTGGAGACCTCACAGAGATAACACTCACCTGGGTGAATTACTTACTGGTCCTTATGGTACCCCCCACTAGTGATATCACCCTGGGAGAGTACTGGTCTCTGTGGAACCTTACTAGTGATATCACCTGGGAGAGTACTGGTCCTTGTGAAACCCCACTAGTGATATCCACCCTGGGAGAAACTGTCCTGTTTGAACTCCACTAGTGATAACACCTGGGAGAGTTACATTGTCATTGTGGAACCCTCTAGTGATATCACTCTGGGAGAGTACTGTCCTTGTGGAACCCCACTAGTGATATCACCCTGGTAGAGTACTGGTCTTTGAGGAACCCTACTAGTGATATCACCTGGGAGAGTACTGGTCCTTGTGGGACCCCCTAGTGATATCACCCTTGGAGAGTACTGGACTTTGTGGAACCTCACTTATGATATCACCTGTGAGAGTACTGGTCCTTGTGGGACCCAACTAGTGATATGACCTGTGAGAGTACTGGTGTTTGTGGAACCCCACTAGTGATTTCATCCTGGGAGAGTACTGGTCTTTGTGGAACCCCACTGGTGATATCACCTGGGAGAGTACTGGTACACCTGGGACCCCACTAGTGTATCACCCTGGGAGAGTCTTGGTCTTTGTGGAACCTCACTATCGATATCACCTGGGAGAGTAATCTGTCCTTGTTAGACCCATCAATGATATCACTGGGAGAATACTGGTCCTTGTGGGACCCCACAAGCGATAACAACCTGGGAGAGTAATGGTCCTTGGGGGAACCCCACTAGCGATATCACCTGGAAGAGTACTGGTCCATGTGGGACCCCACTAGTGATATCACTGGAGTGTACTTGTCCATTGTGGTAAACCACACTAGTATAACACCTGGGAGAGTACTGGTCCCTTGTGGGACCACACTAGTGGTATCACCTGGGAGAGTACTGGTCCTTGTGGCCCCACTAGTGATATCACCTGGGAGAGGTACTGATCCTTTCCTGCGACCCACTAGTGATTATTCACCTGGTGTTACTGGTCCTTGGGAACACCCCTAAGATATCACCTGGGAGAGTAGCTGTCCCCTTTTGGACACCCCACTAGTGATAACACCTGGGAGAGTACTGACTATGTGTGGACCCCACTAGTGATATCGCCCATGGGAGAGAACTGGTCTTTTTGTGATCCTCACTAGTGAGATACACCATGGAGATAACAGTCCTCTGTGGGCCCCACTAGTGATACCACCCATGGAGAGTTCTAGGTCTTTGTGGAACCCCATATTAAGTGAATCACCCTGGGAGGAACTGGTCTTGTGGAACCCCACAAGTGATATCACCAGGGAAGAGTACCTGGTCCTTGTGGGACCCCACTAGTGGATATCACCCTGGAGAGTACTGGTCTTGTGGAACCTCACTAGTGAAATCACCTGAATGAGTACTGGTCCCTTGTGAGACCCCACTAGTGAATCACCCAGGGAGAGTACAGGACCTTGTGACCCCACTAGTGATATCACAGGGAGAGTACTGTCCTAATGGGACCCTCAATAGTGATATAACCTCGGGAGTGTACTGGTCCTTGTGGACCACATTATGATCTCACCTGGGGAGAGTACTGGTCCTATGTGGGACCACAACCTAGTAGATACACCTTGGAGAGTGCTGATCCCTGAGGGACCCCGTTATGATAACACCTGGGAGAGTACTGTCCCTTGTGGGGCCCCACTAGTGATTATCACTGGGAATACAGATCCTCTGCGACCCCCCACTAGTGATATCACCTGGGAGAGGTACTGATCCTTCTGTGATATCCACTAGTGATATCACCTGGGAGAGTACTGACCTACTAGGACGTCCCACTTAATGATATCTCCCTGGGGGAGAAAAACTGGTCCTTGTGGGACTCCACTAGTGATATCACTTGGAGAGTACTATCCCTTGTGGTACCAAAAAACCCCCAACATGTGATATCACAGGGAAGTTGGGCTGGTCCTTCGGGGACAAACCGCTAGTGATTCACCTGGAGAGTACTGGACCTTTGGGACCCTACTAGTGATATCACTGAGAGTACTGGTCCTTCTTTTGACACCACTTATTGATAACCATTGGAGAGTACTGGTCCTTGTACGACCAACTAGTGGATATCACATGGGAGAGTAGTGGTCCTCCTGGCAACACAACTCCCTAGTGATATCACCTGGGTGAGTACTGTTCCTTCTGGACACGACTAGTAGCATCAACATTCTGACTATCACTGAAGGTGAGAGGAGAAAGAGAAGAAAGACGAGGAGGATGAGTAGGAGGTGGAGAATAAGGAAGAGGAAGAGAAGGAGGAGTAGAACAAAAAGCTATATAGCAAAGAGGAAGGGCAGAACCGAGATGTAACTAGAGACGGAGGATCAGTGAGGAACACAGGTGGCTGACGTTAGCCTTAGTCATGAGAGAGAGAGAGAGAGAGAGAGAGAAGAGAGAGAGAGAGGAGAGGGAGAGAGAATGTGAATGATGATGTTAATAATATTGTTGCCGTGGAAATTCTTATGGTTTTTGATGGAGATGTTGTTGTTGTTGCTGTTGTAGTTATGGGAGTGTGGGTGTTGCTTTTGTTGTAGTGCAGACGTAAATAGGCAGGGCATTTTTTTACATCATGAGAACTAGACGTCTAATTAAGCTTCAGAAGAGACAATGCTCTGTGTTAGAGTCTCTTGTAATTCCTGCTGATTCAGTTGTTCGATCTCTAAGTGTTGCAGCAACAACGTCCTAAACAACTTGAATTTTACTGTAAGTATATAGAGAGACAAAGACGTTTATAACAGAATGCAAATGAGCTGATTTGCGTAAAGTTCGTCAAAGGAATTCAGTGTGACTGTGAGAATGTGTGTGTGTGTGTGGTGTGGTGTGTGTGTGTGTGTGTGAGTGTGAGTGTGTGGTGTGTGTGTGTGTGAGTGTGTGTTTGTGAGTGTGTGTGTGTGTGTGAGTGTGTGTGTGTGTGTGTGAGTGTGTGTGTGTGGTGTGTGTGAGTGTGTGTGTGTGAGTGTGTGTGTGAGTGTGTGTGTGTGTGTGTGTGTGTGTGTGTGTGTGTGTGTGGTGTGTGTGTGTGTGTGTATGATGTGTGTGTGTGTGTGTGTGGTGTGTGTGTGGTGTGTAACTCACCTAATTGTACTCACCTAATTATGGTTGCAGGGGTCGAGACTCAGCTCCTGGCCCCGCCTCTTCGCTAGTCGCTTCATGGTCCACTCTCTCCCTGCTCCATGAGCTTTATCGTTTCTCTTCTTAAAACATGTATGAATACTCCCTCCACTACATCACTTTCCAGACTGTTGTACTTCCTGACAACTCTGTGAGTGAAGAAATACATCCTAACATCCCTGTGACTCATGTGAGTTTTCAACTTTCAGGCTGTGACCCCTTGTAGCTGTGTCCGGTCACTGGAACATTCTGTCCCTATCCACTTTGTCAATTCCTTTCAGTATTTTATAATGTCGTTATCATGTCCCCTCTCCTCGTAGAGCTTACCGCTTAGCCCCGGGACTAGTCTTGTTGCCAAGATTTGCACTTTTTCTAATTTCTTGACTGGTTTGACCAGGTGTGGGTTGCATACATAGTACTGCACACTAGTACTTCATACTAGTACTGCATACAAGTACTGCACACTAGTACTGCATACTAGTACTGCACACTAGTACTTCATACTAGTACTGCATACTAGTACTTCATACTAGTACTGCATACTAGTACTGCATACTAGTACTGCATACTAGTACTGCACACTAGTACTGCACACTAGTACTGCATACTAGTACTGCATACTAGTACTGCACACTAGTACTTCATACTAGTACTTCATACTAGTACTGCATACTAGTACTGCACACTAGTACTTCATACTAGTACTGCATACTAGTACTGCACACTAGTACTGCATACTAGTACTGCATACTAGTACTGCATACTAGTACTGCACACTAGTACTTCATACTAGTACTGCACACTAGTACTGCACACTAGTACTGCATACTAGTACTGTATACTAGTACTCTACACTAGTACTGCATACTAGTTACTGCATACTAGTAACTGCATGCTATACTGCACACTAGTACTGCATACTAGTACTGCATACTAGTACTGCATTGTGAAGGCTTACTCAGCCCTGTAACAACTTCAGTAAGTATTACTAAGGCTGGCTCCTCCTCAGGGAAAAAAATGAATAGAAAAAAAAA
>NW_026472405.1:0-10933 GCF_026875155.1 Cherax quadricarinatus
TTTTTAAAAAGGTAAAATTTTTGTATAGAGAATAAATTATTTTTTCCCCAAGAAAGATTTTATCTATCATGGAAAAAATTTTTAAAGATCAAAAAATAATTTTTTTTTTTAATCCAAAATTTTTTTACCATTATAGAAAGATTTCAAATTTTTGAATTTTTTTTAAATGATGGTAAATATTTTTATATGATGATTTAAAAAATTTTTCCATCATAGAAAAATTTGAAAACTGAAATGTTTTCAATGCAAAAAATAAATTTTTTTTTTAAAAATTAAAAAATTTTACCTCAAGAAAAATTAAAAACCCTTTTGGAAAAAGTTTAAATGATGTAAATTTTTGTAAATATATAAAATACTTTTCATCAAGAAAGATTTCAACCATATGGAAAAAATTTTAATGATCAAAAAATTTATTTTTCTTTTAATGCAAAATATTTTTCCTCAAAAATTTCAACCATTTTGGGAAAATTTTTTTTTAAAATGGGAAAATTTTTTTTTATGATGATATAAAATATTTTTCCATCAAAAAGTTTCAAACATCATAGAAAATATATTAATGTCAAAAAATATATTTTTTTTATAATCCAAAAAATTTTTCCACATGAAATTTCAACCCTTTTGGAAATTTTTTTTTAAAAGAGGTAAATTTTTGTATAGATGATAAAATATTTTTTTTTTAATCCAAAATATTTTACCAACATAAAAATTTTTAACCTTTTTTTAAATTTTTTTAAAAAACTCAAATTTTTGTTAGAGATAAAAAAAATTTTTTATCTAGAAAGATTTCAACTGTCATGGGAAAAAATTTTAATGATCAAAAAATTTAATTTTTTTTATAATCCAAAATTTTTAAAATCATAGAAAAATTTCAACCATTTTTTGGAAATTTTTTTACTGATGGGAAATTTTTTTTAAGTGATAAAAATATTTTGCCCTCAAAAAAGATTTCAACCCTCATGGAAAAAAATTTTAAGTTAAAAAAATAAATTTTTTTATAATCCCCAAAAAATTTACCATCATAGAAAGATTTCAACCCTTTTGGAATTCTTTTTTAAAATGGTAAATTTTTGTATATGAGAAAAAATATTTTTTTCATTAAAAAAGATTTTACCCTCGAAAAAGTTTTTAAAGATTAAAAAAATTTTTTTTTTTTATAATCCAAAATATTTTACCCTATAAAAGATTTAAAACCCTTTTTTAAATTTTTTTAAAAAGACTATAATTATTGTATATATACATAAAATATTTTGCCACAAAAAGATTTAACCATCCCGGAAAATATTTTTAAAGATCAAAAAATTATTTTTTTTATAATGCAAAAATTTTACCATCCCTAGAAAGATTTCAAAAATTTTTGGGAAATTTTTTTAAATGGTGGGTTTAAATTTTTGTATTGAATAAAATATTTTTCGATCATAGAAAAATTTTAACCACATGGAAAAATTTTTAATGATCAAAAAAAAATTTTTTTTAATCCCAAAAAATTTACCATCATAGAAAGATTTCAACCCTTTTTAAAATTTTTTTTTTTTATGGAAATTTTTGTATATGATATATAAAAAATTTTTCCATATAGAAAAGATTTCAACCCTCAGGAAATATTTTAATGATAAAAAAAATATTTTTTTTTTTAATCCAAAATTTTACCATCATAGAAAATTTAACCCTTTTGGAAATTTTTTTTAAATGGTAAATTTTTGTATTGATGGATAAAATTTTTGATACCATGAAAGTTTCAACCCTCATGGGGAAAAAATTTTAATATCAAAAAAATTTTTTTTTTTATAATCCAAAATATTTTACCATCAACAAAGATTTCAAAACCCTTTTGGAAAATTTTTTTAAAAGAGGTAAATTTTTGTATATGATGAATAAAAATTTTTCCCTCATGAAAGATTTTTACCATCAGAAAAAATTTTTAAGATTAAAAAATGTATTTTTTTTTTTAAACCCAAAAAATTTTACCCTCTGAAAGATTTTAACCCTTTTGGAAATTTTTTTTTTAAATGATGGGGAATATTGATATGATGATTTTAAAAAATTTTTCATCATAAAAGATTTTTACCATCATGGGAAAAATTTTAATGATCAAAAAAAATATTTTTTTTTTTAATCCAAAATATTTTTCCCCATAAAAATTTTAACATTTGGAAATTTTTTTAAAGTGGAAATATTTTAATGATGAATAAAATATTTTGTCATCATACAAAGATTCAACCCTCAGGAAAATATTTTAATGATACAAATATATTTTTTTTTTAAAACCAAAAAATTTTACCATCATAGAAAAATTTTAACTATTTTGGAAATTTTTTTATATGAAGGTAAATTTTTGTTTATGAGATATAAAATTTTTTTCCTCAAGAAAGATTACAACCATCATGGAAAAAATTTTTAAAGTCAAAAAATATTTTTCTTTATAATCCAAAATATTTTACCAAAAGAAAATTTCAACCATTTTGGAAATTTTTTTAAAAGATGGTAATTATTGTATTTGATGAATAAAATATTTTTTCCATCACAGAAAGATTTTTAACCATCATGGAAAAAATTTTTAAAGATCAAAAATATATTTTTTTATAATGCAAAAAAAATTTTCCACATAGAAAGATTTTAACCATTTTGGGAAATTTTTTTTTTAAAAGATTAAAATTTTTTATAAATTATATAAAAATTTTGCCATCATAGAAAATTTCCCCCCATCATGGAAAATAATTTATGATCAAAAAAATTTTTTTTTTTTAATCCAAAATATTTTCGACTAGAAAGATTTCAACCTTTTGGGGAATTTTTTTTTTAAAGATGGTAAATTTTTTTATATGAAAATAAAAAATTTTCCATCATAGAAAGATTTTTAAAAATCATAAAAATATTTTTAAAGATCAAAAAAATATTTTTTTTATAATCCAAATATTTTTCCACATGAAAGATTTCAAAAAAATTTTGGGAAATTTTTTTTAAATGGGTAAATTTTTGTATATGATGATTAAATTTTTTTATATAATCCAAAATATTTACCACTAGAAAGATTTCAACCATTTTTTGGAAAAATTTTTTAAAAGACTGTAAATTATTGTATATATGATAAAAAATATTTTTCATCATAAAAGTTTCAACCCCATGGAAAATTTTTAAAGATCAAAAAATATATTTTTTTTTTTAAACCAAAATATTTAAAAACATAGAAAAATTTCAACCCCTTTTGGAAATTTTTTTTTTAAAGAGGTAAATTTTTGTATATGAATATAAAATATTTTGCCACATAGAAAGATTTCACCCCTCATGGGAAAAAATTTTAATGATCAAAAAAAAAAATTTTTTTTTTAATCCAAAAAATTTTACCATATAGAAAGATTTTAAACCCTTTTTTGGGAAAATTTTTTTTAAAAAGATGGAAATTTTTGTATAAATTTATATAAAATATTTTTCCACAAGGGAAAAATTTTACCATCATGAAAAAGTTTTCAAGATCAAAAAAAAAATTTTTTTTTTTAACCAAAATATTTTACCCTCATAAAAAGATTTCAACCTTTGGAATTTTTTTTTAAATGTGGTAATTTATTTAAAATGATGATAAAAAATATTTTTTTATCATAGAAAGATTTTACCATCATGGAAAATATTTTAAAGATCAAAAATATATTTTTTTTTTTAATCCAAAATATTTTACCATCATTGAAGATTTCAACAATTTTGGAAATTTTTTTTTAAATGAGGTAAATTTTTGTATATGATGATATAAATTTTTTTTCCCTCTAGAAAAAATTTCTCCGTCATGGAAAATTTTTTAATGATCAAAAAATAAATTTTTTTTTAAACCCAAAATATTTTTCCATTGAGAAAAATTTCAACCTTTTGAATTTTTTTTTTAAATGTGGGAATATTTTTTTGATGATATAAATATTTTTCCATCATAGAAAGATTTTGACCAATGAAAAGTTTTCAATGATCAAAAAAAATATTTTTTTTATAATCTAAAAAAAATTTACCCTCATAGAAAGATTTCAACCCTTTTGGAAATTTTTTAAATGATGGTAAATTTTTTGTATATGATATAAAAATATTTTTTTCCCTCATAGAAAGATTTTAACCATCATGAAAAAAAATTTCAATGTCAAAAAAAAATATTTTTCTTTTAAAGCAAAATATTTTTAACCCTCATAGAAAGATTAACCATTTTGGGAATTTTTTTTTTAAAAGAGGTAAATTTTTGTATAGATGATATAAAAAATTTTTTCTCATAGAAAATTTTTAAACTATGGAAAAATTTTTTAAAAGATCAAAAAAAAAAATTTTTTTTAATTTAAAACCCAAAAAATTTTTCCATCATAGAAAGATTTTAACCCTTTTGGGAAAATTTTTTTTTAAAAGTTGGAAAAATTGTTTTAAAATGATGATATAAAAATTTTTTTATAAACCCAAAAATTTTACCATCTAGAAATTTCAACCATTTTGGAAATTTTTTTAAAGATGTAAATTATTTTATATGATGATATAAAATATTTTTTTATCTAAATTTTCAACCACATGGAAAAAAATTTTAATGATCAAAAAAAAATTTTTTTTTTAACCAAAAAATTTTTTCCATCATAGAAAATTTCAAAAATTTGGAAAATTTTTTTAAAGGTGGTAAATTTTTTTTATATGATGAATTTAAAAATTTTGATTATAGAAAGATTCAAACCCTATGGGAAAAAATTTTTAATGATCAAAAAATAATTTTTTTTTTAACCAAAATATTTTTACCCCTTACAGAAAGATTTCAACCCTTTTGGGGAAATTTTTTTTTTAAAAGAGGTAAATTTTTGATATGATAAATGAAAAAAATTTTTTTCCATATAGAAAGATTAAAACCCTCATGGAAAAAATTTCAATGATCAAAAAAATTTTTTTTTATAATCCAAAATATTTTTTCCATCAAGAAAGATTTCAACCATTTTGGGAAATTTTTTTTAAAAATGGGAAATTTTTGATATGATGATATAAAATATTTTTTCATCTAAAAGATTTCTCACCTCATGAAAAAGTTTTCAATGATCAAAAAAAAATTTTTTTTTTTTAACCAAAAATTTTTTACCATCATAAAAAATTTAAACCATTTTGGAAATTTTTTTAAAAGACTGAAATTTTTTTATATATGACAAAAATATATTGCCATCATAGAAGATTTAACCACATGGGAAAATATTTTTTGATCAAAAAAAAATATTTTTTTTAAAATGCAAATATTTTTCCATATAGAAAATATTTTAACCATTTTTGGAATTTTTTTTTTTAAAAAGGTGGAAATTTTTTTATATGATGAATAAAATTTTTGCCACATAGAAAGATTTTTAAAACCTTTATGGAAAATATTTTTAAAGATCAAAAAATATATTTTTTTATAAACCCAAAAATTTTAAACCATTATAAAAAAATTTTAACCCCTTTTTGGAAATTTTTTTTTTTAAAAGTGGTAAATTTTTGTATATGAAATGTAAAATATTTTGCCATCATAGAAAGATTTAACCTGATGGGAAAATATTTAATATCAAAAAATATTTTTTTTTATAATCCCAAAAAAAATTTTTCCATCAAGAAAATTTCAACCCTTTTTGAAAATTTTTTTTTAAAAAATGGTAAATTATTTTATAATGATATAAAAATTTGCCCTCATAGAAATATTTTTAACCCTCAGAAAATTTTTAATATCAAAAAAAAAATTTTTTTTTAAATTCCCCAAAAATTTTACCATCATAGAAAAATTTTAACCATTTTGGAAATTTTTTTTAAAAGGTAAATTTTTTTGTATGTGGTATAAAAAATTTTGCCCTCATGAAAGATTTCAACCATTTTGGAAAATATTTTAATTATCAAAAAAAAATTTTTTTTTTAATCCAAAATATTTTACCATCATAAAAAGATTTCAACCATTTTAAAAAATTTTTTTTAAAAGGGAAATTTTTTTTATATGATATAAAATATTTTCCTATCATAGAAAGATTTCAAAAAATCATGGGAAAAATTTTTAAAGACAAAAAAAAAAATTTTTTTTTTATCCAAAATATTTTACCATCATAGAAAGATTTCAAACCCTTTTTGGAAATTTTTTTTAAATGAAGGTAAATTTTTGTATAGATGATACAAAATATTTTGCCTCAAGAAAGATTTTAACCACATGGAAAATATTTAATGATCAAAAAATAATTTTTTTTTTAAAACCAAAATATTTTACCCCATGAAAGTTTAACCATTTTTGGGAATTTTTTTTAAATGAGGGGAAATTTTTGTATAGATGATATAAAAAATTTTAAGATCAAAAAATATTTTTTTTTATAATCCCAAAATATTTTACCAATTAAAAAAATTTTAACCCTTTTAGAAATTTTTTTTAAAGGTAAATTTTTTTTATATGATGATATAAAATTTTTCCCCCATAGAAAGATTTCAACCCTTGGAAAAAATTTTAAAGATCAAAAAAAAAAATTTTTTTTTAATCCCAAAAAATTTTGCCAAACTAGAAAGATTTTAACCCCTTTCGGAATTTTTTTTAAATGATGGTAAATTTTTGTAATGATGATATAAAATATTTTTCCATCATAGAAAGATTTTAACCCTTTTGAAATTTTTTTTAAATGTTGGGAAAATTTTTTTAATATGATGAATTTTAAAAAATTTTTTTTTTAATCCAAAATATTTACCCTATAGAAAAATTTCAACCATTTTTGGAAAAATTTTTTTTAAATGATAGTAAATTTTTGTTTGAGATATAAAAAATTTTGCCATCATAGAAAGATTTCAACCACATGAAAACATTTTAATGATAAAAAAAAAATACCTTTTTTTATAATCCAAAAATTTTTACCCAAGAAAAATTTCAACCCTTTTTTGGAAATTTTTTTTAAAGAGGTAAATTTTGTATAGATGATATAAATTTTTGCATCATAAAAGATTTTCTCATCAGAAAAAGTTTTTTAATGATCAAAAAATAATTTTTTTATAATCCAAAATATTTTACCATCATAGAAAAATTTCAACCCTTTTGGAAATTTTTTTAAATACTGTAAATTTGATATGAATAAAATATATTGCCATCAAAAAGATTTCAACCCTCATGGAAAATATTTTAAAGATCAAAAAATATTTTTTTTTTATAAGCAAATTTTTACCCTCATAGAAAGATTTCAACCATTTTTGGAAATTTTTTTTTAAAAGGGGTAAATTTTTGTATATATGATATAAAACATTTGCCATCATAGAAAGAATTTTAACCCTCGGAAAATATTTAATGATCAAAAAATAAATTTTTTTTTTAAAACCAAAATATTTTTTCCATTATAGAAGATTTCAAAAACCCTTTTTAAATTTTTTTTTTAAAGATGGAAATTTTTGTATAGATAATATAAATATTTTTCCATCATAGAAAAAAATTTAAAAAAATCATGGAAAAATTTTAATGATCAAAAAATAATTTTTTTTTTTAAACCCAAAAAATTTTACCATCAAGAAAGATTTCAAAACCCTTTTAGAAATTTTTTTTTAAAAAAAAGGAAATTATTGTTATGATGAATAAAATATTTGCCATCAAAGAAAATTTAACCCATGGAAAAAAATTTTTTAAAGATCAAAAAAAAATTTTTTTTTATAATCCAAAATATTTTACCTTCATAGAAAGATTTCAACCATTTTTGAAATTTTTTTTTTAAAAGGTAAATTTTTGTATAGATGGGGAAAAAAATATTTTGCCCCATAGAAAGATTTCAACCATCATGGGAAAAAATTTTAAGATCAAAAAATATATTTTTTTTTTAAATCCAAAAATTTTTTCCTCATAAAAATATTTCAACCATTTTTGAATTTTTTTTTTAAAAGGTAAATTTTTGTATATGATGATATAAAATATTTTTCCCCTCATAGAAAATTTTTAACCATCATGGGAAAAAGTTTTTTAAAATCAAAAAATTATTGTTTTTTTTAAACCAAAATATTTTTTCCACAGGAAATTTTCAACCCTTTTGGAAATTTTTTTTAAATAAAAGGGAATTTTTGAAGATAAAAATTTTGCCACAAGAAAATTTAAACCCTCCCCTGGAAAATATTTTAATGACAAAAAATATATTTTTTTATAAACCAAAATATTTTTACCATCATAGAAAGATTTTTAACCATTTTGGGGAAATTTTTTTTTAAATGAAGTAAATTTTTTTTATATGATGATAAAAAATTTTGCCATCATAGAAAAATTTCAAACCCTCATGGAAAAAATTTTAATGATTAAAAAATATATTTTTTTTTATAATCCAAAAAATTTTTCCCTCATAAAAAAATTTCAAAAAATTTTAGAAATTTTTTTTAAAGAAAATTTTTTTATATGGATATAAAATATTTTCCCCCTCTTTGAAAGTTTCAACCCTCATGGAAAATATTTTAAAGATCAAAAAAAAAAATTTTTTTTTATTCCAAAATATTTTACCCAAGAAAGATTTCAAACCATTTTGGAAAATTTTTTTTTTTAAATGATGGTAAATTTTGTAAGGGTATAAAATTTTTTCCATCATAAAAGATTTTGAACCCTCATAAAAAATTTTTTATATCAAAAAAAATATTTTTTTTATAATCCAAAATATTTTACCCCATAGAAAAATTTCAACCCTTTTTGGGAAAATTTTTTTAAAAGGGTAAATTATTGATATATGATTATAAAATATTTTTTATCATAGAAAAATTTTGACCATCATGGAAAATATTTTAATGATCCAAAAAATATATTTTTTTTATAATCCAAAATATTTTACCATCATAGAAAGATTTTAAAACCCTTTTGGGGAAATTTTTTTAATGATGGGAAATTTTTGTATATGAGATATAAAAAAAATTTTTTCCATCATAGAAAGAATTTTTAAACTCATGGAAAATATTTTAATGATCACAAAATATATTTTTTTTGTAATCCAAAATATTTTATCATCATAGAAAGATTTCAACTATTTTGGGAATTTTTTTTTTAAAAAAAGGTATTTTTTTTATATATGAATAAAATATTTTTTCCCCTCATAGAAAGATTTCAAAACCCCATGGAAAATATTTTAAAAAGACAAAAAAAATTTTTTTTTTATAATCCCCAAAAATTTTACCATCATAAAAGATTTCAAACCCTTTTCGAAATTTTTTTTTAAGGGTAAATTTTTTGTATATGATATATAAAAAAATTTTTCCACATAGAAATTTCAACTTCATGGAAAATATTTTAATGAAAAAAATTATTTTTTTTATAATCCAAAAAATTTTACCAAAGAAAGATTTTAACAATTTTGGAAATTTTTTTTTTAAATGATGGTAAATTTTGTATATGATGTTAAATTAATTTTTTCCCTCATTGAAAATTTCATCCACATGGAAAAATTTTAAAGATCAAAAAAAATAATTTTTTTTTAATGCAAAAATTTTACCATTATAGAAAGATTTCAACCATTTTGGGAATTTTTTTTTAAATGATGTTAAAAAATTTTTATATGTGATTAAAAAATTTTTCCATCATAGAAAGATTTTTTACCATCATGAAATGTTTTCAATGATCAAAAATATATTTTTTTTTTAAAACTAAAATATTTTACCATCATAGAAAAATTAAACCTTTTGGAATTTTTTTTTAAAAATGGTAAATTTTTGTATATGTGATAAAAAATTTTTTCCAAAAAAGATTTTAACCATCAGGAAAAATTTCAATGACAAAAAATTTTTTTTCTTATAAACAAAAAAATTTTCCATCAAGAAAGAATTTTAACCATTTTTTTTTTTGGAAATTTTTTTAAAAATGGAAATTTTTGTATATGATATATAAAATATTTTGCCATCAAGAAAGATTTCAAACTCATTGAAAATATTTTAATGATCAAAAAAAATTTTTTTTTATAATCCAAAATATTTTACCATCAAGAAAGATTTTACAATTTTGGAAATTTTTTTAAATGTGGTAAATTTTTTTTATATGATGAAAATAAATTATTTTTTTCCCTCAAAGAAAAATTTCTCCACATGGAAAATATTTTAATGACCAAAAAAAATTTTTTTTTTTTATCCAAAAATTTTACCCTTATAGAAGATTTCAAAACCCTTTTTCCCTAAAAAAATTTTGACCCTCATGAAAGTTTTTTAATGATCAAAAAATATATTTTTTTTAAATCTAAAAAAATTTTTTCCTCAAAGAAAAATTTAAACCATTTTGGGTTTTTTTTTTTTAAGATGGTAAATTTTTGTATAGATATATAAAATATTTTTCCATCATGAAAAATTTCAACCCTATGGAAAAAATTTCAATGATCAAAAAAAATATTTTTCTTATAATGCAAAAATTTTAAACATAGAAAATTTCAAACCTTTTGGGGAATTTTTTTTAAAAGATGGAAATTTTGGGATATAAATATAAAAAAATTTTGCCATCATAGAAAAATTTCAAACTATTGAAAAATTTTTAATGTCAAAAAATATTTTTTTTTATAACCAAAATATTTTACCATCAAAAAGATTTCAAAACCCTTTTTTGGGAAAAATTTTTTTTAAATGTGGTAATTTTTTGTATATGTGATATAAAATTTTTTTTTTTATAATCCAAAAAATTTTCCAAAATAGAAAAATTTTAAACCCCCTTTGGAAAATTTTTTTTTAAGACTGAAATTTTTGATATGATGATATAAAATATTTTTTTTATCATAGAAAAATTTCAACCCATGGAAAAATTTTTTTGATAAAAAAAATTTTTTTTTTAAATCCAAAATATTTTAAAATCATAGAAAAATTTTAACCATTTTGGAAATTTTTTTTTATATGGTAAATTTTTCTATATGATATATGAAATATTTTGCCATCATAGAAAGATTTCAAAACCCTAACGGAAAAATTTTTTAAAGAAAAAAAAAATTTTCTTTTTTTAATCCAAAATATTTTTCCTTCATAG